>JAJFDH010000083.1:0-98593 GCA_028637635.1 Xylariaceae sp. X802 | reverse complement strand
AAGCGATGATTTGTACAATTTGCCTAACACCTGTTTTTTTTTCCCAAAAAAGCCAAAAAAAAAACAAAAAAAAAAAAGAACGAGATATTAACCACTAAGGGCAAACAGGCGGAAAAGGACCCAGGCAACCGCCGTGACCAGAGCAGCGAACACGAACACAAAGAGACCCAAGACCCAATCCAAAGCTGCCGGAGCAGCCCGAGCAACCGGCCGGCGTGCCACGTCCGCCTCCAGCTTATAGTGCCGGAGGGCGCCACGCGCAACGCTCCTGGCCTCGGTCACCTCCTATTTAAACATGTATGTTAGCCATGATATATTAATAAGGCCGAGCAGTGGGCAGAGCTTCACTTACGGGGTCCGACATGGGCCGGCGCTCCGTTTGTAGGAGCCGAACCAGGTCCTCTGCCATCGGGCGGAGCGACGGGGGCCTATAATGATTCAGCAATTTGCTACCACAGATTCAAAGAAAGGAAACATACACTGGCTGGCAGCTGTGGCCTGAGGCACAGCGCCAGCACCGGCTGCCAGAGCCGGTGGCCTTCTCCCGGCACTCCCCGCGAGAGCGCCCTGCGATTGCCGAAGCAAAGCAGGGGAGGCATTGCTCCTCACGAGGAGGGCCAGGAGGGCCACGGCGAGGCGGGCTGACAGGCGCGGCCTGGACGACTGCGGGACCAAGAGCAGCAGCAGGAGCAGCGAGAGCAACGACGACAGGGGCGGCGGCTGGTGGCTGGGCTGCGACGACTTGAGCGGCCGGGGCGAGGACAGGCTGGGCGGCCGGGGCTGCGACGACTTGAGCAGCCGGGGCGAGGACAGGCTGGGCGGCCGGGGCGGGGACAGGCTGGGCGGCCGGGGCGAGGACGGGCTGGGCGGCCGGGGCTGCGACGACTTGAGCAGCCGGGGCGAGGACAGGCTGGGCGGCCGGGGCGGGGACAGGCTGGGCGGCAGGGGTGGGGACAGGCTGATCGACTGCGGCGGGGACGGGCTGGGCGGCAGGGGCAGGCTGATCACCAGGAACAGGCTGGGCGGCGGCGGCGGCAGGGACAGGCTCGGCGGCGGCGGCAGGGACAGGCTCGGCGTCAGGCTGGGCGGCGGCAGAGGCAGGCTGGGCGGTGGCGGCGGCGGCAGGGACGGGCTGATCTTCGATGTGAAGATCTGGTGGCGCCGTGGTAGCTCTGGCACGGGCAAAGAAAGCAAAGGCAGAGGCAAACCAACCAGAAGAAGCACCGGAAGAGAGGGCAGGCGGCGAGGCAGAGCCAGCGCGAACCACGGGAGCAGAGGGAGGGGCGAGCACCGAAGCCAAGAAAGCTGCTTGTCGGTCTCTAGCAGCGTCAAGAGCTGCCTTTCGCTCCTTATCTTCGGAGCGGCGGCGCGCGCGTGCGTCTCGTGGACTCTCGGGAGGATCCATCTGTATCTCTTGAGGTCAGTGATGATGGATCTTGATGAATCTTGATGGATCGTGATGGATCGTGATAGATTTGGCGATGCGCGGCTTCAAAAGCTTCACTTACGATTCTGACTTTGGTGGTTGCTGAAGGAAGAGAGAGAGAGAGGATCAAGAGGAACGAGCCTTCTGACTTAGGTGGGCGATAGCCCTAATGCGGCAACGACCGCTCCTTCCTTCCTGGCTTCAATTACGTACCTTCCTCACAAACATCGAATCGCGGGGCTTCCACACACCGAATCGTGTCACTTGACGCGTTGAAGCGCGTCATCGACCCCGCTTTGATCTACGCGCCTTCCTCTTGGCCACCAACTTGGCTGCTGGCAAATATCCCTCTACCTCTCAACGATCCTCCAGCCCTTCTTCCTTCACCTCTTTCTTCTCTCTACACCTCAACGATCCTCCAGCCCTTCTTCTATCCAGCGCTTCTTCTGCTTTAGAGCACACGTCGAGCAACGGATCTTTATTTGAGTGATCGCTATACTCTATACTGGTAAGTACGCCGATCAAAGCAGGAAAAAAAGGAGCAACCCCCCAAGCTGCTGTTCAACGCCCTTCTTTTTCCGTCCAAAAACACTGATCAACCGTGGAAGCAGATCAAAAGCCACACCAAAGGCACAACACTGGCAGCAATAGATCCTTCTCATATTGACGAAGGGCAGCGTAAGTAATAGATCTCTATCTTCGTAGGCAAACCCCCGAGCAGCTGTTCAACCCCCGCCTTTTTCTCATTCAAAAAGACTGATCAACCGTGGAAGCAGATAAAAGGCCGCAACAATGGCTGCGTTGTACGCTGGAAGCAGATCAAAAGCCACATCAAAGACACAACACTGGCAGCAATAGATCCTTCTCATATTGACGAAGGGCAGCGTAAGTAATAGATCTCTATCTTCGTAAGCAAACCCCCGAGCAGCTGTTCAACCCCCGCCTTTTTCCCATTCAAAAAGACTGATCAACCGTGGAAGCAGATCAAAGGCCGCAATAATGGCTGCGTTGTACGCCCGCTACCTACACGGAGCTGATGGATGAAGACTCGGCAACGGCACAGAGCCAATGACGGCGATGAATAGAACCCTCGACCTAGAGGCGTCTTTCTCGCACTCAACGGTATCGCCTGCCAGCAATACTACTGGGTGAACGCAGAGCCCCAGTAGTGGCAGGCAGAGCCAGACCCATCCATCTCGTAAGTAGCTGTTCAACCCCGGCCTTTTTCTCGTTCAAAAAGACTGATCAGCCGTCAAAGGAGATCAAATAACAACAACGGCTATGCGAATCTGGTGGAGGATAAGGCAGAGCCAAGGACTGCGATGAACAGATCCCTTGATCTAGAGACATCTTTCTCGCACGCAATGGCGTCGCCTGCTGGCGAACCACCGGCAATGGCAATAGTAACATTACCATTACCGGGTTATATTGCCGGCGTTGTGTGACGGGCCTCGAAAGTCAGGAACGGACGTAGTAACCATTGCCATCGACATGGCGTGGTCCGTGGAGCACAGAGCACCCGTAGCGGCAGGCAGAGCCAAGGACTGCGATGAACAGATCCCTTGATCTAGAGACATCTTTCTCGCACGGGCGAACCACCGCTACCATTGCCATTGCCGCAATTATATTGCCGGCGTTGTGTTCTCGTAAGTAGCTGTTCAACCCCGGCCTTTTTCCTATTCAGAAAGACTGATCAACCGTGGAAGCAGATCAATCACTACAACTAAAGCCACAACCAGAAATACTGGCGCGAACACAACAATGTCGTTGCCGCTGAGCTTGATGCCAGTTGTGTTGCTCCACAAGCTTATGACAACGCTGAGTTGAGCAGAGACATACAGCAGAAACCAGAGCGTAATCTCAAACCAGGCTTAGACCGTATCACACGGGGTCCTGGCCCAACAATGGCAGCTCGCAATAGCGTAGCACCCGGAGGAGGACTCGGCAACAGCACAGAAACGCAGACAATTGAAGCGTTTCTGTGCTGTTGCCACACGGCAACTCAAGAAGGGATCTATTCATCGCAGAGCCAATAACTGCGATGAATAGATCCCGAACAGAAACAAGACAAATTTCAAGACCTACGAAGCGGCCACCCGCCTTCTTGCTGCGGTCATTGCTACCAACAGTAACATCAAGTTGGACTATGCCGGTAAGTGGTTTTTGCCCAGCTTACAATTCGCCTCTATACATGAACTCGGCAACTGATCTTTTTAGGCTTGCAAGGCTATTATCGCCAGCACCCGAGCAGCGGCTGCTCTGTTTGAAGCAGCACAAGTTGATAGCTTCAACAGCAGCGACATCGAATCATGCCAGATACTGATTGCGTAAGTTTTGCCAATACAGAGACTCCGAAATCAAGCTAATGTTTGAACAGTGTGTTGCCGTTCGATCAGCCCTGAATTCGGCAACTGATCTTTTCGGGCTTGCAAGACTGTTATAGCTAGCACCCGAGCAGCGGCTGGGCTGTTTGATCTCGTCCATTCAGGGCTGGGTGGCCTTGAATGGAGCAACGAGATCAAACAGCCGAACGAGATGTCGGACGACGAGCGAGTGAGAGAGAACAACGGCTGGGTGGCCGATTGGGAGAAGGAGAACGGCTGCTCCATAACACCTTGGTCTCCCCAGCGAGCTTGCTGGTCTGCTCGTTTCACTCTCCTCGAGCTCACCCCTTCTTCGCTATAGCTCGCTTCTGCGTCTCTAGACGTCGTCGAGACGCCCAGCCGCCCGCTCGCAGTAAACGGACGATCAACATTAGCAAGTTCTGGTCCTGAATCAAGCCACCACCCGATCAGTGCGTCTGAATTCGAGTCGCCACACAGCAACGTGAAGGGCTCGAACTGCAGGCTGATGTGAAAACATCAATTATAGGCGCAACTCGAATTTTCCAGCCCGCTGCTCCTTCTACCGTTTCCGTGAAATACGAGGGTATAGCGTTGCCGGGTCAGAACCAAGAAGGCTCTGCTTAATTTAAATCTGACATGCAAAGGCATACATTGCATCCTCGCACCCTTCCTCAGAAAGCTCGGCTCGGGTGAGTTAACGTTAACAATACCCGACCAGCTGTTCGAGATGAGCCTCGCACGCTACGGGGGCCTGGGTGGGCTCTCGTAGCGAGCGAGGCTCAGTTCAACGAGCTTTGCACGCTACGCGTGCAACATTCTCGGAGACCCAGCTTTTGCGGCAAGAGGCCCTGCTCAATCTAAACCTTACGTGCAAAGCTGTCCATTACATCCTCGGACCCCTCCTGAGGAAGCTCAGCACGGGTGAGTTAATCTTACCAATACCCGACCGATTGTTCGAAATGAGCTTCGCACGGCGTGCAACATTCTCAGAGACCCGACTTTTGCAGCGAGGCTCTGGTACCAAGCGAAGCTCAGTTCAATCTGATCGCCCGATCTGTGAGATACGGGGCTATAGTGAATCGCCGGGTCGGAATCTGCGACTGTTCAGTGGCATCACTCGCTCCCGATTACTGGGAGAGATCTGGCTCTTGCAGCGAGAGCCTGCGCGGCAAAAGGGCCGGCAAGACTACGCCAACCAAGAAACGCGCGGCCAAGCTTGATGATGAAGATGAAGATGAGGAAGACGCGCCGAAGCCCAAGCGCGGAAAGAAGAGCTCTCGCTGCAACTGTTCAGTAGTATCGCTCGCTCTCGATCACTATATATCCCAGATCAACTCCCACGGGAGTTGATCTGGGAGATATGCGATCACATTGCCTGGCTCGTTTCACAGATCGGAAACCATGCCTGCCGACCAGGAAGAAGACGAGTACATCGTCAAGGTGGTCCACAATCTCACCCGCCACTATATTAAAAGAGAGAGAGCAATTATCATGTGGGCACTTCCCACAAGCAAGGAGGCAAAGAATGCCTCGGGCATTGGCCCCGGATCTGCGGTCTTACGAAACCGAGTCCTTGACTCCTTGTGCCTGGAGCGGCACTGCTCCAGGCGCAAGCGACGTCCGGTGCGCTACCCGACGAACTATTCGAGAAGAACTTCGTATGCTACGCGCGCAACATTCTCAGAGATCCGGCTCTTGCCGCGAGAGCCTGGGCGGGCTCTCGCGGAGCTCATGCTCCGTATACGACTCGGCGCAAAAGACATCGCCATGTTGCCATTTCCAACCATTGATATCTCAGGAGTTCCGCGCGCTCAACGGAAGGCACTACAGCATCTACTAGACCTGTGGAGCTCCTTTCCTATCAATATAGGGATATTGTGTTCAAGATAAAAGCCCACGTGTAGGGTAAAGGAACCTTCCGCACAGACTATTGATCTGTCTGATGCTGACACGGAAGCCTCGGCGATTACGCCCTCCAGAAGAACACTTCCACGCCAATCAGTTCAATCTGATCGGCCGATCCGTGAGATAAGAGGTTATGGCTCGCACCCCTCCTTAGAAAGCTTAGTACGGGAGAGCGGGCGTTAACTATACTGGACCAACCATTCGAGATAAGCTTCGCACACTACGCGTGCAATATCCTCAGAGATCCGGCTCTTGCCGCAAGAGAAAGGCACTTTCTGTGACAAGGGCAGCAGTGCTGGGCTTGGGACAATCACTAAGTGAGGCATAAAACTATAGTGAGGTCCATAACGTTCTATGATTCTTTATGGTCACCAGGTTGCTGGAGGAGGGAAGGTTTTCCCTTTCTCCCCAGGTCCTGGGGAACACAGACTATACCCAAGTGCGGACCCGCTTTTCCGCACTTGTGCCCTAAACTAATACAGTATAGTGTCTGACACATAGCTGGTGGCCCAGTAGCTGGAAGTTCTTGCATGGCGCATAAAGTTACGTAATACTTTATGCGACATACCGTACATCTCCCCTAACTGTTTGCAGCCACTTATGTGTCAGTACATAATAGGGCATGATAAGTGTAGGTACATAGGTACATGCCTAAGCAGAGGTACAAGGGTACATGAGTACTGAGGTACATGTGTACCAAGATACATAAAGGTAGAGTACATGAGTACATGTGACAGAGGTACAAAGGTACAAGAAGACTTGTGTACAAAGGTACAAAGGTACAAAGATACAAAGGTACAAAGAGACTGGTGTACAGGAGTACAAGAGTACAAGGGTACATGACAAGGTGTAACATTGTACATAGGTCTGGTAAGGGATGAGGAACTTGTAGGAAGGTATAGTAACTGTATAGAAAGGTATGATGACTGTGTAGGAAGGTATGATAATTGTGTAAGAAGGTGGTATACTTGTACGTATGACACTTTCACGCCGATCAGTTCGATCTGATCGTCCCGGTCCGGGACGGCGATGAGGATATCTTGGACGAGGCAGCAGGCCGGTTGGGCATATCGCCACCAAGCGAGTGGATCAGCTTGGGCGCCGGCATCCTTGAAGTGGAATTGGGCGTCAGAGATCCGGCTCTTGCTGCGAGAGCATTATGACCAAGCACCAGCCTTCTTTTTCGTAAACCACGAGTGGTACTACTATGCGAGAAAGTACTACGAAGAGCACTCCAACGCGCCTCTAACACTTGACCGAGCACCGCCCGAGTTGTCGTGCATCTTGGCTTCCCGAGTCAAACCGAGCCGGCTTAACTAGGGCCGCCTCCCTCCTGTGCGATATAGTGTAACTGTAAGTCCAGACGGCAAAGGAAGATGCCTCGAGGTTTCGTCAAGCTTAACATTGAAGATGCCGAAGAGGCAAGAGTGAAATTGGGCACAGCTTGCCAAACAGGCTTCGACCTGCGCGTGGCCTAACGAGCCGCAGCCTTGTACAAAGCACATTGCGTCACTGTCCTCAGTAAGGTAGAGGCGCCTTGCCGGCAGATGGCGTACCTCTCACAGCAAGAAGAACACTTCAACGCCGATCAGTTCAATCTGATCTGCCCAATCCGGGCCCGGTGGCTTGGAATGGCAGTTCCGGGACATAAAGAGCTTGGCCAACGGATCGATCAGCTTGGGCGCCGCAATTCTGGAAGTGGATTGGGTATCAGAGATCTGGCTCTTGCTGCGAGAGCCTGGGCGGGCTCTCGCAGCAAGAGCCACGCCGAGGCAGCAGGCCGATTAGGAATATCGCCACCGAGAATCCTGAAACCAGAGATCGGCGCTCGATCTATCTCTTGAAGCGCCAGTTCACGTTGCTTATAACTGCCACCCCATGCATGAAGCTGCTGTGGCCTGCCCCTGAGCGCTACCTTAGGCGTACTAGCCGGTAGATCAGCTTGGGCGTGCGAATTCTGGAAGTAGAGCACGAGTTGGGGGTGTCACGTGGGGGTGTCACGTGAGTCTCAGCGGCCACTGCTGGTGGCCGCTTCTACCCTCGAGCACCCGTCACCCAGCGACGAGCTGCCCAGGACCTACCGATCTATATCGGAAGAGATTCCGGTATAAATCAATAGGTCCAGGATCTGTCGGAGCCCAAGGCACACTGGGCTCCGAAGCACACCCCGAGGCCTTCGAGGCGCCCCTACCATGCAGAAATTCGCTGGAGCTGATCCGTCTGTCTACCTACCCAATCCTGAGGGGCGATTTTCCGACAAACGATAAGACTGCGTATCTTAACGGGAATATTATCACCGACGAGGACGGCAAGGAAAGACCAGCGTATGATACAGGATCTGTAGAATCTGCGGTTCAAGAAACTGCGTTATTTTAACATTGGGGACGCGCCATATGGACTATCGTTTACCTCGGGTAGGAGCTTCGGTCTAGTACGCCCATCGACTTTGCCACGCAGCGTTATATAACAGGAGTCAGAAGCCAGGAACGGACGTAAGCTCGGTGGAGGCCCGGTAGAATTTCCGGAGTTTACGAAACTGCTCGGTGGCCTCGAGTGGCGATCCCGAGATATCAAGAACTTGGTCAAGGCCCAGCAGCGAGCTGTCAAGAACGGCGAGTTCACGCTCGGTGGTCTCGAGTGGCAATCCCGAGATATTAAGAGCTTGGCTACGACTCAGCAACCAGCCGTTAAGAGCGGCGAGAACCCGGCTACTCTACAAGTCGCCGGTACTCGATCATCTGCCATAGAGAGCGCAGCTGTAACCCGAACTTTTACAGCTACTACGGCTGCGGCGCAATTTTCGCCGAATATCATATCTTTGGAGATCAAAGGGCAAGAACTGCCGGGTCTAAGCTTCTACGATCTTCCGGATCATCTGCCACAGATTTGATCGCAGCTTCTGGTTCTTCTGCCAGATGGAATGCCGCTTCTGGATTGTCTGTGGAATCCTCTGAAAAGCAGGAACAGATTGATCACGGCTTCCGGATCATCTGCCACAGATTTGATCGCGGCTTCTGTTTCTTCTGAATTGTCTGTGGATGCCTGTGCAAAGCAGGAAGCTGCCAGCCGAATTTGACAACTACAAAAAGCGCTGCGGAGTATTCTTGGCTCCAAGTCGACAGCTTCATCAACTTTCTGTACGTTTCTCTGGCACCAAAACCCCAAAGCCAAGCCGCCGTCGGATCAGCTGGACGCCAGAAATGGTGATCTGGACCACCCATCTGTCTACTTAGGTGCCTTTCCTCGGCAGTGCTCACGTCCTTATCAGCCTGAGTCTCCGCCAGTCTACTTTGCAACTACCTAGCCCATCCACATCACGATACCTAGGTAATACGCATTGCCACACTAGCAAGATGGGTGTGCCAAAAACACCCAACACGCAGTGTGGTTTCGCCGACGCGAAAACCCCAAAGCCAAGCCGCCGTCGGATCAGCTGGACGCCAGAAATGGTGATCTGGACCATGTCTGTGTGGTTTCGCCGACGCGAAGACACCTAAGCCAAGCTGCCATCCGATCAGCTGGCGGAATCCAAGCCGTCCTTCGAGCAGTATAACGGCAGGGAGTCATCAGGTAACTGATTGTAAGTTCCGCTGGCACAGAGACTCCAAGAGCAAGCTAACGTTTGAGCAGTGAGTTCAAAATCGAACGCCGTCAAGAGATGGTAAGGGCCTCTTGAGACCTACATTGGCAAGACGGCCGATCTTCGGGCTCTATTCATCGCAGAGCCAATAACTGCGATGAATAGATCCCGAACAGAAACAAGACAAATTTCAAGGCCTACGAAGCGGCCACCCGCCTTCTTGCTGCGGTCATTGCTACCAACAGTAACATCAAGTTGGACTATGCCGGTAAGTGGTTTTTGCCCAGCTTACAATTCGCCTCCATACATGAACTCGGCAACTGATCGTTTTAGGCTTTCAAGGCAGTGTTTCTCTCTCCCGATCAGGAAGAAGATGAGTACATTGTTCTAGATCTTCTACCGGATCTTCTACCAGAACGAGCGCGGCTTCCAGATCCTCTCCCTTGCGACGTGAAAGGGTTCTTCAGCAATAAAAAGAACAACCTTCGCCGGCAATCTTCGCCGGCTTTTATCCTATGGAAACGACAACGGTGTGCTAGCCACACGCCCGTGGACCGAAGCTGATTTGGCGACCCGTGCTCCAGCGTGCCATGCTCAGTACAAAGGAGATCGTCATGCTACCCTTTCCGACCACTGATCTCGGGCGTGCTAAGAGGCCCAAAATACTGCGGCGGTATCTTAGCAGATTCGATGGGCCTTGGCAAAACACTCACTACCGTTGCTCTCATAGAGCTTTTGATCAGACAAAAGCTTAACGTTGTGCCACTTGATAGTTCGAGCGACACCAAGTCTGCCACCAAGACTTGGTGTCGCTGGAACTATGCTCCGTGTGAGGCTCAGTATCGCGATGCTCTATAGAAGCATAAAGCTGAGCCTCCAGGAACTCCAGTGGGACATCAGAAACAGGACAAGCGGCGGGTTTGGCGATGTTGTACCACTCGAACTACACGAACGCCTCTGCCTGAATGCGGCGCGCAGTGGAAAGGACCGCTTGAAGACTTCGTCGACGAAGTCACAAGAATATTAAATGTTACGGTCGCTGAAGTGCTGGAGAGCTCCCTCAGGAGCTTCTCTAATTACGGTCGCTGAAGTGCTGGAGAGCTCCCTCAGGAGCTTCTCTAAACGACGAATCTATAAGGATTCCAAAGAGCACTTTATGGCTTTTCTCCATGACAGAAGCACGCGCCAACGCGCTAGATTGAGAGAACTGTACGAGAACGAAATGTACAGAGTCGTCACGATCAACGAAGAAGCCTTAAATCACAGAAGGCAGGGCGTGGAGACCACTGACCAGGATCTCGATCAAAAGGCTCCGGAGAAGGACCCGCGGGAGACGCTTCAAGGAGTGCTGATCGCTTCTACATGAACAATCACCAAGATCGCACCATCTACCCCAAAGAAAAAATGGGATGATACGATGAATTCGCAGCTCTTCTTGTCGATCTCCTACGCCCTAGGGGGCAATTAAGAAGCAGCTGGGCAGTCGATTGCGATCACATACCCACTGCTCTTCAGCAACCGGCCTTTCCGGACTCACGGCTGCTGTGGCCCGCACCCGAGAGCCATCCAGGCAGAACAATACAATCTGGCTGGGTGAACATTTGCGGAGGCTCTTGTGGAGGAAACCGAGCATCTACAAAAGCTCAAACGAAAAGACCTCGCCTTCTCGAGCTTCTGAAGATGCTCAGCACCTTCAAAAGCTAAAGCTTTGCCTTCCTGTTACAAGCACTCGCCATCTCACGACTTCCAACTAGTTGCAGGGCGGCCGATTGCGATCACATACCCGCTGAAGTGGGAAGCTCTTCGAAGGCCTGAATGATTCAGAAAATCGCCGTCTCCTATCCTACGGCAATAGCAAGTGGTTAGAGAGAGTAGCTAGTTAGAATATCTATCTAGAGTGTAATTAACCGCTCTGTCATACTCAGTATTCTATGTGTTCTATATTGTGCGAAGCAGCCCACCACTGATCAGTTAGAACAGCTAGAACGTTCGCATTTCAAGCACTTGAGAAAGCAGCCATATAAACGCCACTCCATATTGCGAGCCGCTGCTCCGGCTAAACGTTCGATCATCCAGTCGTAGATATGCAGCTGGGAGCAACGAGCCGCTCTGTAGAGTGGAGTGTCCTATATTGTGCAAGCGGTTAACCATTGAACGGTTAGAATAGCACTGAACGGCTAGAATAGCTACGGCGTTCGCAATTTTTCAAGCGATTGAGAAAGGAGCTGTGTTTTCTACGGCTAAGAGACGGCCACTGCTCCTTTTCGAAGGGCTTCGAAGAAGAGTGGTTGGAATTACGTAAGCCGTATATTTGCGGGCCCCAATCTCCCAGCCGCATATTTGCCGCTAGCCGGACCACTATAAAATCCGCTAAGTAGGTAGGTATATACATATACCTAGGTACCTGTCGTGTTTGCCGTAACTACTAGTAGGTACCTAATGTACCTGCCGGCGCTGCTCGGCCAGTCGGGAATAGGTACCACTCCCTTATTCCGTACCCGGGCGATAATCAGTCAGGCCAGCTGACCAAGTCGGTAGGCCGGCCGAGCAATAACTATCCGGTACACAACTGGCGTGCAGCATGCTTCCATCGGGGATTGACGTGATCGCTTGCTGCTAATGAATAACACGTTTGGTTCCCGGAATTGTCACTCGTACCACTTTAGGTAAATAGGCGAGTTACTCATGTTCAATAACCGCGCTCAGCCGTATTTGCGTTTCGAATGTCATTTAGAGCTTACAAACACCAAAGGTCCGAGGCCCGAGTCGGACCAAGTTATCGCATTAAAGCCGTCGCCGATTAGCATCTTGATCAGGCAAGGTAACGGTGTTAGGCACTAAATTTGAGGAGGTAAAAGGAGAGAACGGTCAGGAACTAGCGGTCTCCGTCATGTTCGGCCACTCTCTCACCATGTAGACCGTCACGGTTAGCTCTCCAGATCCCCTTTTCACCTTCAAACTCCTCTCTCTTCCAGACCTCGACGTGCTTTTTACAGCGCTCGAGGGCTTCTTCGCCAGCCTTCCAGGCCACCTGTCGGTGGGGGGCCGAGACTGCGATGAGGATACTTTCCTCTCCGATTGGGACTACTCCCAGTCGGTGAATCATGGCAATAGAGTTGAGGCCATGACTAGCACGAATGTCCTTGCAGATAGACAGCATTGTCTTTAAGGCCATGGGAATATAAGCCGAGTACTGGAGCTCCTTAACCGGCTTTCCTGCGAAGTTATTTCGTGTAGTACCTGGAAAGACGTTCAGAAAACTGAAAATAAAGCATAGGTAGGTGGGAGCAATCCTACCGGCAAACAAGACAATAGCGCCAGCCTGGGGGCTACGAACACGATCCATGATTTCCGGGACATGCAAGTGCTGGTGGGTAAGGGCCACATAGCAACCATCCTCTCTGATCTCTGCCGGGTCCATGATGCGTGCGTGGGTTAGCTGATAGCTGGATCGCCTGACGAATTCATCATTGCCCACTGCAATAGATATGGAAAACGAGACACTGACAGGAGTTAGGAGTGGGGTGTGGGTTTGCAGGCAGCAGTGCAGGTCCTACCTATGGTATGAAAACAGGAGCGAGGTTAGGTATTTTACGCTACCGGTAGATCTGGTGTGCTCTCCCTGTGCATTCTGAGCCTCCCCACCATAATAAATGAGAAAAGCACGCCGTATTACCTAATTACTGGCGAATTATGTAATTAATTAGGTAACACCTTAGAACCCCATTTCGGCCAGTCGGCGCGCGCATGCACGAAAGTACCTCTTAACATGAAAAAATGACGACCTCCCTACACTACTACCTACTCCCTGCCCAGGTGGACAAGCCAGCATCGCAAAAAAAGTACGAAGTCTTCGCAACGCCATGCTGTCGGCTGCAAGGACTCAAAGACCATGTCCCAAATGCAGACGCCAGCTTCTGAGTCTCCTAGAGAGCACTTTCACACATGCGTCATTGGATGTGTCCGTCCTTCGGTTTCGGCCAGTACTGCATCCGATAGCCAGGTCTCGTCGCATTAGCTCGCGATGGTTGTCAACTACCCGATCCAGATTTCAGGAACGCGAATCCGAGCCACTACCCGGGGCGCAGCCTGGACCTCAACCTCCAGAGCCAGACGATATCGAGCTAATCGTCCGCCGAGCAAGACGTACCTTTGGCGACACATTACCGCGAGGCTATCTAAGCGATGAAGAATACAAGCTTTATACAAGGTATTATGGCCCGCCCCTTCGGGAAACACAACCCGAAGATGTGGGCATGCCCATACCAGCCGACGCTATCGCTGAAGAAGAGGAGACCGAATATGGCCCCGGATTGTCTCAGCCCATTTTGTCAACAGACCTGGAAAATGGTCAGTTTGAAACGGTCGTCGGACATGGAATCGAGGAGGCGGGTTCGCCTCATCATTTGCCGTCGTCGGTTGGGCACCACGACGTGGGACTTGAGCCTGGGCCTCAAGACATCCTGCCTCAAGACCTACCGTCCGTGGCCGGCTTGACCTATATCAATGCTATCGCCAAAAACCAGCGCGAATTCAATGCTCTCTTGAAACTGCAGAAGGATTTTGAAGCCGCGTCGTTACGACCTCCCGACGAAGAGATAGAAGACGAACCACTAGAAGAAGAACCCGACGACGATGAAGAAGATGAACGCGACGAAGGCGACATAGTAGAGTTCTACGCTGCACCTGAGCAACCTGCTGAGCGCGTTCACGAGTACTCCAAGATCGGTTATTGGGGCACCAACCCGAGCACTATTCAACTCCCGAAAGCTGATTTCGTCGCTCCTATTACGAACCTCCTGGATCGGACCAGTATAAAACACGTCAAGGAAACTGCAGAAAACGCTTTTGGTGGACCTGGGCTGCCATTTTCCGTGGCAACACCACGCTCAACACGAAATGTTGAACAAAAGCCGGCTCCCATGTTGGCCAATCACCACAAAATGTCGGAGATCGACGCGGACGCCTTCATTGCAACCATGTTACCAGGTATGTATGCATCGGCGATGGCTGTCTTGGTTGAGATTCGAAGACGGCTTGGATCCGATTGGATGGCAAGGCTCATGTCTCGAGGCAACGGTGAAGGCCCGCGGGTGCTGGACGTTGGTGCCGGCGGTGCCGGCCTGGCTGCCTGGGAACAGGTGCTTCGGGCCCAGTGGGATCTGACTCACGGAAAGCGCGGCGGAAAAGGACACGTCCCTCCAGGAAAAAAGACAGCCGTTGTGGGCTCTGAATCATTGCGGCAACGTGTTTCACGATTCCTTCATAATACCACATTCCTGCCTCGACTACCGGACTATCTGCACTCTGGCGACCACCCTGACAGGTTGGAAGGAGGGGATGTTTCGTTACCGAGAAAGCAGTACGACATTATTATTGCCTCTCACCAGATGATGCCCATAAAAGAAGGGTTCAGGCGCAAGGCCATGTTGGATAACTTGTGGGAGATGCTTTCCCCCGAGGGCGGCGTCCTCATCATCCTAGAGAAAGGGTACCCGCGAGGGTTTGAAGCTGTTGCCGATGTTCGCGCTCGTCTTCTCGACGAATTCATCGTGTCACCCACTTCGGAACCTCGGCCTGAGTCTATTGAACCTGAAACGAGACGAGAACGTGAGCCAGGCATGATTATAGCGCCCTGCACAAATCACAAGGCTTGCCCTATGTACCTCACACCCGGACTTACTCCGGGACGGAAGGACTTTTGCCATTTCAGCCAACGCTTTATACGTCCGCCGTTCTTACAGAAGATACTTGGCGCTACTCATAGAAACCATGAAGATATTGATTTCAGCTTTGTCACTGTGCAACGCGGTACGTTGCCTGGCATGGAGAGAATCGCTCCGACCGCTCAAGGGCATGATGCTACCAATGATGCTTTCAGAGGGTATGAAAACTCGCCGGTGGCTCCAGATCCGTTATCACTTCCCCGAAACATCTTGCCTCCGCTTAAACGAGATGGACACGTAACCCTCGACCTCTGCACCTCGGCCGGCACGCTGGAACGATGGATTGTGCCCAAGAGTTTTAGCAAGCAAGCTTACCGAGACGTGCGCAAGGCTCAATGGGGTGATCTTTGGGCGCTGGGAGCGAAAACGCGGGTTCCCAGGCCCGTACGCCTCGGAAAGGGTGGTGCTGCGGCCAATGATGGTGGTGTCAGGGCTCAGCAGGCGGCCAGGGGCGGAAAAACGAGGGTCATTACGCTGAATGCGAACGCCGATGGTATGATTCAAACTTCAGAAGCGGGCAAGAACAACGCACCGCGGAGGCGAACTAAGGGTGGCAAGAAGAGCAGGGTCTCTGATCTCATGAAGGAACTTGAGTGGGACGAATAATGTACGGAAAACGGTGCCAAACTGTACCAAGCGGAAATCGATTATCCGTAGGCATACAGGTAAGTTCTCTGTATTATATGGAAATTGCAGTGAGGTATGTAACTAAGTTTTTGTTTCTGCCGGTGTAGCTTATATCTAAATTACACCTCCTGTTAGGTCTGCTTATTCAGCTTCAAGTCATTTGCGTTTTGGCAGGTCAAATCGATCTAAGTTCATGACCTTGTTCCACACTGCCACGAAGTCCTTGGTGAATTTCGCCTTTCCGTCTGAGCTACCATAAACCTCGGCGATGGCACGGAGCTCGGGTTGAGCACCAAAGATCAGATCAACACGTGACGCTTTCCACTTCTTCTCCCCAGTCTTGCGGTTCACGCCGTCGAAGACCTCGTCGACACCAGAGGGCTTCCACTCCGTGTCATTATCCAGGAGGTTCACGAAGAAATCAGTCGTCAGCACTCCGGGTTGCTTGGTCAGCACACCGACGTTAGATCCATCGTAGTTGGTGTTCAGCGCACGCAAACCACCCACCAGCGCTGTCACTTCAGGGGCCGAGAGCGTAAGTAGCTGGGCCTTGTCAACTAGCATGGCTTCTGTCTTGACTCGAGGAGTCGATTTACCGTAATTTCGGAACCCATCGGCAATCGGCTCAAGATAACCGACGGATTCGATGTCTGTCTTCTCCTGGGAAGCATCCATACGTCCAGGCGTAAACGGCACCGATGCGCCGGATGCCTTCTCCACCGCAGCCACACCACCCAACACGATCAGATCAGCTATCGACACCTTCTTGGGCGCCTTGGTCTCGTTGAAGCGCTTTTGTATGCTTTCCAGCTTTCCAATAATCTTTTCCAGCTGTAGGTTTTTGTTGACTGGCCAGTCACGCTGCGGAGCTAGCCGAATGCGGGCACCGTTGGCACCACCACGCTTATCGCTGCCTCGGAACGTAGACGCTGATGCCCAAGCAAGAGACACCAAACTTGATACATTTGATTCAGCTGCCAGTATATCCTTCTTCAAGGCCGAGATGTCTTGCTCGTCAATGAGCGGGTGGTTCACGGCTGGGATCGGGTCCTGCCAGATCAGCTCTTCTTTGGGGACCTCAGGGCCCAAGTAGCGGGTCGATGGACCCAGATCACGATGTAGCAGCTTGAACCAGGCGCGTGCAAAAGCGTCAGCGAACTGGTCCGGGTTCGCCAGGAATCGGCGAGAGATCTTCTCGTACTCGGGGTCGAAACGTAGCGACAGATCAGTAGTCAACATCTGGGGCAGATGCTTCTTCGAGGCGTCATAGGCATCAGGAATGATAGCGTCGGTAGTCTTGGCCACCCACTGGTGCGCGCCGGCCGGACTCTTCGTCAATTCCCATTCATACTTGAATAGGTATTCGAAGAACTGGTTGCTCCATTTCGTGGGCGTCTTGGTCCAGATGACTTCCAGACCACTTGTGATCGTGTGCGGACCCTTGCCAGAGCCATGCGTGTTTTTCCAGCCTAGACCTTGCTGCTCGATAGCAGCCGCCTCTGGTTCTTCACCAACGTGCTCCTTAGGGGCGGCACCGTGGGTTTTACCGAAAGTATGACCGCCAGCGATCAAAGCAACAGTCTCCTCATCGTTCACTTATAGCCATCAAATCAGCGGATTTCGGGCAGAAGCAAAGGGAAACAGGACATTTCGCCCGGATGTCAAGGGGAAGTAACTGACTTGCCATGCGACCAAAAGTGGTGCGAATATCATGTGCTGCTGCGACGGGGTCTGGCACGCCATCAGGTCCTTCGGGGTTCACGTAGATCAATCCCATATGGGCAGCAGCTAGGGGCTTCTCAAGGTCTCCAGAGTGGATTTTCCCTTCAGGGTTTTCGTCGGAGGAAAGGATGCCATGGCCCGCGAGACCGGCACGTCCCTTGGCATAGCGAATGTCGTTACCCAACCAAGTGGTCTCGCCACCCCAGTAGGGATCCTCATCAGGACCCCAGGCGTCCTCACGGCCACCGGAAAATCCGAAGGTCTTGAAGCCCATGGACTCGAGGGCGACATTACCGGTCAACAGAAACAAATCCGCCCAGGAGATCTTGTTGCCGTACTTCTGCTTGATCGGCCACAGCAAGCGGCGGGCCTTGTCAATGCTGACGTTATCAGGCCAGCTGTTTAGGGGAGCAAAGCGCTGCTGACCGGAGCCACCACCGCCACGACCGTCGAAGACACGGTAGGTACCGGCGCCGTGCCAGGCCATGCGGATGAAGAGACCACCGTAGTGGCCGAAGTCAGCCGGCCACCAGTCCTGGGAATCAGTCATGAGGGCGGTCAGGTCTTTCTTGAGCGCGGCATAATCTAGGGTCTTGAAGGCTTCGGCGTAGTCGAAGTCCTTGTCTAGCGGGTTGGAAGAAGGGTGATGCTGATGCAGGATGTCCAAGCGTAGTCGTTCGGGCCACCAGTCGTGGTTTCTGGTGCCACCACCGGCCACGTTGGCCACGACGGGGCACTTGGGTTCTGTTGCCATGATGCTACTCAGAGAACTAAGACTACTCGGCAGCGCACGTTTGATTCCAGGCGCAGCATACAAACTCGGAGAGGAATGTGGCTAATCAACGGGCTTTATAGCTAGTAGCAAACAGGAAGGGAAGACAAAGGAGAGGGGGCGTATGAGAATATAAGAAGGGGAGCGAAAGTAGGTACAATGAAGACTCGTTGACGGCATGTGGACACCCCCGCACTTTATAATAAGTAGCAACAGACGCGGCCGTGCCATTGCATGACTCTGGTAGTCTCACGTAGTGTACGGACGAAGTGCCCGGGGTAGGTATGGGCCGTATGGCATTACATGGCGTGATGGGCGTCTCCCTCACCTTGGCGGGCACCCGTGCGGGTAACCAGACATAGTACCGGTAGATGGGGACGGGCGGCACCAGCGGAGAGGAAAGACATGCGGCATCTTAGACAGCCCTAGCTTCTGGACAGAGGTACCTCGCCAATACATGTGTGGCATTTCTAATCATCGGGTTGTGTCTCACGCCTCGACCAGACGCCCAGACGCCCAGACGCCCAGACGGGATGCAAATCGCACTGCCGTCGACTGCCATTGGAGCTGCATCACCATCGACCTGCACAAGCGGCCCCATCCCGCCCAGCGCTTCCATGTGTCACAGAGGGTCTTCCGCCAGGCGGGGTCGCTCTGGGACTGAAGCACCTTGGTACCGATCGAGCAGCTGTCTGGACTCTGGGGAGCCGTGAGATGGCGCATTTGGTGGTACTACAGATGTACCAACTTGCTAGATTAGTAGACAACGCGAACTCGAGAAGCCCTTGGATGTGCAATTGGATGGTAGTGTGTAGTTCCGTATTCGCCACAGTCATGCACTAATACGCCATGGCCTAGAACTACGGTAGGGGTAGGGATATGGACATAGCGTAGACGGCTGCTGACGCGGGGTAGGTACCTACGGTCTTATACGGCGACATACCAACTGTCTTACATGGCCGGGACCGTGGCTACGGACTGCCGCCTACATACCTACCTAGGTACTGGTGCAAGCCTGTCCGCACTCGTCCGCACCATCCGCATCAACCGCACCAACCGCAGACTGCATCGTGACACTACCTAATACATAGTAAAAGCAGTTAGTGCACGCTACGGTAGGTACATTATACGGTAGGTAGCTCATGCCAAATCCCAGCAAGTTGCAACTGATTCATAAACCCGGAGAGGGCACACGTGCGAACTTCCGTACACTATAAGGCACCTACTTACCTATACCAAACCCTGATGGGTAAGTTGACCTGCTTGCTCTTTTGCCCCGGTCACCCGGATTCCATACCTATTCCATTTGCGTACCTACACTACTACCTACACTACACGGCAACCAGGGCCGGTGGCTGAGCGATGCGGCATGCAGGACGAATAGGCGTTAATCAGGGCCCGGACGGGAACTGTTCCACTCGCGTTACGTGGTGAAACTTGAGAGAGTCTTTCGATAGGTCCTTTCATGACGAATCTGTAATCAACGAGGTATACATGCTTTGTGCATGTTGGGCAAAGGAATGCTCGGGATGGGGGTGACTCGATTGCCGCTAGTATAACAGATATCAGAGAGTCCCGGACTCCCGGTCAGTCCCAGCCCGACGCAATCAGTTACGTATTAACTATAGTATTTTGACATCAGTCTACGGCCAACTGATTTAAATATGATGAGCCACTAAGACCAGTTACAGCGGGTTTACAGTGGGCTTTAGCGGCCCTAGCCGGCTCATCATATTTAAATCGCTTGTCTGTACATAATGTACCGACATCAGTCTACCGAAACCGTCACGAGATCTTCGATCTACCTAGCTCCTGAGCAGTGAGAACTACTAAGTAGTGTACAACTCTCTCAGAATGCAGCTATCCGGCCGCTTCTCCTCTGCTTTCCGGCTTACACGTCTGATTGTGTCCACGTGAATCGGTTGCCCCCTCTGAAGTAGGATCGGCAGGGATATAAGTTCTAGCATACCTAGTTACCCCTACAATACACCATTTCCCTGCTCATTTACTTGTCTATCTGTTACCTATTAAAGATCATTGCCAGTAGTGTAGTATTCATCATGGAACATACAGCAAAGCATAAGCTACGAGAGGCAGGCAACATAATGGAACTCGAAGTCGGTAAGGGTAGTGGAACCCGGAGTTTTGCACAGTGTGTTGATCCCACCGGTTCACCATGATTTTACAGTGCGTCGCACTGTATAATATACTGTACATGGGATATATTATGTAAGGCGCCTACGGGATGTCATCGCTGTCCTCAACTGCCCACCGGCGCCAGCATAACTTGTCCGACCACCTCAACACAGCCGCAATCGACATCCATCTCTGCACCGGCTTGATTCCCTACAAGAGTCCATTACTGTACGGAGAGAATCCAGGACGAGATCTGTCACATCATCATATATCAAACGACCATGAGTGGAACTGTACACATCGCGTCGTCTGGGGAATGGCAGCGCATTCTGGCATCCTCCACCATCGTCGTCAGCGACTGTAAGTCATCGTCACCGTCTTTGCGGACGCCTCTTGCCCTATCGCATGCGCAGTCCTGCTCACGCCGATTCTCAAATAGTCTACGCCGACTGGTGTGGCCCTTGCAAGATGATTGCGCCCACCTTCGAATCGCTGTCCACCAAATACTCCAAGCCCGGCAAGATTACATTCTGTAAAGTCAACGTCGACAATCAGCAATCCATCTCCAAATCTCACGGCGTCAGCGCCATGCCCACCTTCCTCATCTTCAAAAGCGGTTCCGTTATCGAGACAATCCGGGGTGCTAATCCCCCGGCCCTCACCGCTGCCGTCGAGAAAGCCGTCAAATTGGCCAGCACGCCGGGGCAATCTTTCGCCATGCCCGGGCGGACATTGGGTGGTAGTGGAAGCACAAGCACAAGCGGCGCCGCATCTGCCCGGAGTAGCGGCGGCAATTCTCTAAGTCGCCAGCCATGGACAAGTTTCAGTCCCTTGAACTTGCTAAATCCACTCCTGACCTTTCTCGGTCTTTACATTGTCTCTTTGTTGTCGGTATGTCTCCGCACCGCCCACCTTGCAGTCGTCTCTTCTCTGACAATGTTAACTGTGTCGCAGTTCGACCCTTACAAAGCCGCCGAGCGTTCCGATTTCAATCTGAACAAGCCAAGGGCACCACCGACACCGATTAAATTAAATGGCAACCGGCCAGCTGGAGGGTCAAGTGCCACAGGTCGGTCCAGTGGTATCAGGACATTAGCCGATCTTGGCGGGAGCTAACAATACAATCAATGGCTGGCTAGCTCACCGTATATAAAATTTATGAAGTATGAACACGCTGGGTTGTGGCACATGGGGATTTCCTGACTGATACATAAGCTTTGAACTTTGATAACCATCAGACCAATACTGTTGGCATGTGGCCTGCGGCTTTCTTTTCCGTTTCAAGGTCATTTGTGCCGTGCTGTACTCCAGGTCTCGCCAGTATCCACAATTGTTTGCATCGCGGTGCTCTCGGTAAAGCGTCTTGTCCTTGTCATCACGACCCCATTTCATTCTCATCTATGCAAAGTCAAAACACACGTGGTATATACATAATGTATAAAGGCCCTTCACCAGACGCCAGCGATATCTTACCTATCAAACGAGACGTAATATAATGACATGCGATGTATGTCGACCGAAACCCGCAGCCACGAATCACCTCCATAACAAGATACTAGTTCATATGCCCACTACTGTACGTTAATGTAGATATTGGCTAACTTGCTAGTTGTGCCTGGCGGGACACATTCGAACAGCGCGGGAGGGGCTATCATCATTCATTGTTCAAAGAGATAGGCACAGCGAATGCGAGAAGTTTCCGGGACGGCACAAGACTGCACCAATGCATGTGTGCCGGCTTCGGCTCCGAGCCCCGGCACGGCCCCGCCGGGTTGCATACGGCATATCGCTACGGGCCGGGCTAAAAACTGGTGCTAATACTGCAACTACATAGTACACTAATGTCCTGACCACGTTGATGAATTCAGCTAGGTAGGCACGTTGTGCAAGACGCCATCGGACCCAGACAGTGTCGGCCCTTCCCCATCACAGAAATCCGGCAATAAGAAGCGACTCGGAAAGCCGGTGTACTTTGTATATATGGTACCCGGGCCAACAGTTTATCACCAAGCTACTAGACATTTCCGAAGCGGCATTGGGGTTGGAGAGTAATGGGCCCATCGCGACTATAAGCATTCGGACTATCTTGAAATCAGCTCAGCGCGGGCATTTCGTTATGTCTCGGTTGGCCTCAAAGGACTTACTGTTATAACTTATAAACTCACAGACTAATAGGTATAAACCATACAGATAAAACTATCATGGCATCTCCCATATCCTACGCAAACTAGACAACCCAATGAATAGCGCCTCATCTGTTCGGATGGTTCGGCTTCCTTGGCCCGGCAAGATATTGACCCAATAGTCAAATAGCTCCTTGGTCCGGCCCCTTGAGATGCCCATGTCCTTGAGAGCGGGGTCGTTTTCAGCGGCATACTCAAGTCCACAGGGTCCCCCAAAGACTACCAGAAGATGATTGAAGTTAGGTGTGTCTTTCTGCTTTTCCGAGAATGCCTCGGATATTGGCAGCCCACGTTCCGACGTGCCGATGCTCATGTCATACCCACCCTCGAAGTTACACTCCTCGAACACGGAAGCCAAGGTATTGCACCGTCTTGTAGTAAAGCCCCAGTAGTAGCCCTTTTCGGTCCGCGGGGTGGCCGGGTCGACTGGTTTGGCTCTGCCTGGGTCGCTTTCATCGACCTGAATGGTGATGCGAGTGTTGGGCGGAACATCCTGAGCGATAGTAAGTGGATTCTTGCGACCGACATCGACGAGAGTACCAGATCCATCGGCTGGGGAAGCCGAGGTGGTGATGCCCTCACAGTAAGGGAGCCAATCCGAATGGTGAGGGTGAGAAGGAATGTCTAGGCTTGCTATCAGACCGACTGTCTTAAGATTAGGGTGTATGGGGAGCAAGGTACGGCGCATGAAGGGCGGCATCTCCATGTATTTTAAGAGGTGGTCGAGGTATCCGCAGGGATCTACGCCGCCAGTGTAGCCAGAAGTATCTACGTTAGTAGGACGTGCATCCAGGGGCGAATCGTCAAAAACTACAACCTCATCTATGCTGAAAACAGCCAGTGCGCGGGCGATATGCGAGACAATGTTGGTTCTCTGGTCATCACGGCAGCAGCTATGGTGAATTCGCCATTGAACATTAGCAACAGCCACAGGATGGTATGATAGGCAGGGGATAAACGAGTTGGCAACTTACGTTGATAATACGCTGCCTGGTAAAGCGACAGACACAGTCCACTCTCTACCGCGTGAGGGCCTGAAAAAAGCGGTTGGCTTGGAAGTGTCCGCGTGGGACTCTCCATTCTTTGAGAGACGCCGTTTCTTGAGGAGGGCAGGTCAGCAGCAAACGATACAAGCATCACCAGTGCCCGATGCCCGCTTACTTTGTGCTCTGTCCCAGGCATAATGAGACATGGTCATTGCCATCATTATGTATATGGCGATGAATCTGTGCGGAAGACTGAAGCGAAGACGACCTGAAGACGACTGACTGTCCGGATACCTATAGTAGACTATAGATAGGTAGTGAGGCGTACGTACAACCTTAGCAAGGTTGAAATGGGGCAGGTCTTGCAGTAACGAGAGGCGGCCTGAGGTCTGTCGGGTTCTTGAAGGGCCGGCTCACGTATCGGCGTAGTATAAGTGCTGCTCCGTCTCTCAACCGCGGCTGCGCGGGGTGCTCCTGCCAAGTCCCGACTACCTGCTATTACTCACGCCAGCTGCATATTGCAGGAAGCGACGATCACAGTGCGCATGCCAGTGCCTCTCACGGGGTGTCTCGGCCGGCAGAAGGGGTCTCTTTTCACCGGACGGTGAATCTCGAATCGGAGATAACGTTAACTGCACGGTTTATAATTGAGCGGGAGGCTCCGTGGACGTCATCGCTTAGACCTATTGACTATATTAGTAGATGGAGCTTGCACTTCACTAACTTTTAGACAGGCCCCACCATTCATGGCCTGCCGTCCGGCATTTGTAGGCCCCGGAGCCGGTCTCACCTGAATCCTGCTTAGCCGGTAAGAATTAGCTACCGGTACCCTCACTCTGCCCTCACCAGCATCGTCGCATACCCCACACGTACACGACGAGGCAAATGACCACTACGTGGTACCGACCGGCCAATCTTATACCTAGGCTATACGTATACTTTCGGCGCAGTGGCAAGACTATCTAGACAGCAACACCAGCACTACATGTCCAAGTTCGTCACATTGTCACAATGACATAGCAAAAGGACATCTGCCAGCAACCTGTTCGTCGCCTGGCCGTTTTCGCTCGCTCTTCTATCGCCGATATGCTTTCTCGGGGCTTATTAGCAGGACGTTCAGCCGCGTCGTTACTTGCCGCACACTTACCGGTAGATTTCCTCTGCGCTAGTCCCTGTCTTGATCGACACCAAGCAGCGGGATGATGTTTGTTAAGGGACCGATGAGAATCTCCGGAAAATTCCACCAAGACATTCTCTGAACGCACTGATACCGCCTTCCATACAGCATGCATTTCGCTGCAGGAACCCCAAGATCCATGGCGACGTTTAGAAATCTTTGCCAACTGTGTCAGGTTTATCCTGCTTTGCTCAAAAGACCTCTCTCTCTTACAAGGGGCTACAAAGTGAGGGTATAGGCTAGGCCTCGATATCATTGATTCCCAGGTCTCTGCTATCTAGAGACTAGAGCTCGGAAATAGCTCATCTTTATACAGACCTATCCCACAGATAGTCCCGAGGGTTGCAATAACCTATTCGTAACCTGTTGCTCTTAGGAGCGGCGTGCAGCTTGTGAATAAGCTTCGTGCGTACTCGTTGAACTGTCCGCTCAGAGCAGCCAGGGAGTTTCATTAGGCTTCCGCCCTTTGTATAGCCACAGCAGCTTACAAGCGTGAGCGTAACGAAAGAGCCTTCTTTCGGGTAGCGCCGCCTCCAACTAGTAATTCGATCAAAGACACCGGGCAGCTATCACGAATTTCATATCGACCATATACTGCAAATTCGTTAAAGCTTGGATTTTCTTGCATACGTAACTTCGTTACGAACAAAGCGATCCGCTGCATGTGGTATCTCTCCGTACCAAAGAAAGGTTGCAGTGAGCCCATTACGATGGCTACAAGACATCAAAGCTCGTACAAGCACGTGTGCTTGGATTTGCATAAAGGCACCAGCTGCAAAAGTAGCCAAATGTATGACATGAAGGCGGTCGTAGAAGACTCCAATTCGATTAGTTATTTTTTTTGTGTGGTTTGTACTGGAGCTGTAGATTCTTTAGGTCAAGATATTCGTAGCTGCGTTGCTAGCCATGACCTGGATAAATACAGAAAAAGCAGTCCTCAGTTCGCCCGGACGTGCTTCGCTCAACCTCCACGGAGCACCGCCTAGACAAAATCAGCTGGACAAAATATCCCGCCTAGCTGTGTTTCAGGAGGCCTTGGGCTATACCCGAGTCATATCTTCAGCTAGTCCCTCGAATAAACGCAGCGATGCAGTCGACAGACAAAAATGGAGCGGCTACCGTAACCGAGAGCAATGCGTCCGCCCAAGAGATGGGAAACATCGGAACGCCCCTCAAGAAGCCCCAAGTGGCACGGTCTCTATTATCGTCACCATGCACGCCGTTACGGAGAAAAAGGAAACGTACTGGAGGGAAACGGACGGTCAAGAGCTGCAAAGCATGCAGAGCCGCACATGTGAGATGTGTAGCGAACCGATATGGCATTTCTTGTGAGCGATGCGCAAAAAGGTCTTGGCTAGATGTGAGTTGTCTGATGTACACCGTTCCCGTTCCCCGACCGCTCTGGTGGAGATTACACATGCCTATAACCCCAAAAGCTTCTCATGGGGATGGCATATGCTTACTGTAGAGTGAACAGTGCTCCCTGATGCAGAAGCAGCAGCAACAAACTTCCACCAAGGGCACGTTCGCCAATCCTATCGATATTGTAGACCACGATTCGCCGCGACCGCCGACCTCAAGACCCGAAACGGGTGACCGTCGACGCAGTGGCGTTGATGGCTGGAAACCCGAAACCTAGGCCAGGTTAAGGAGCAGGGAGATGTTATGGAGAGACGATGGATGTGGACGGAACTCGTGTAGACATTCCGCTACGGCAAACATCAACGGAAGTGCATTACCTCCCGCTTATTCATGATGGTATGGTGTGCTCGGGTCGCTTGTCCATCAAGTCTAGGTATATGTTTGACTGGGCGTCTGGGACTTTCACCAGCCAGGGGTTGGCAGTGCGTCCGAATTCGAGGCACCATAAATGGCTGACATTGTGAAATCCGGAAGAGGAGGAATATCATCGGTACGCAATAAAGCTTGAAATTGCAGGGTAACTGATTTAACATTCCCATTGAATCACTTCAAAAGGGGGAATCGGCCGCCGACGAATAGTATTGACGGGATACGGCTTGCAAAGAATCCAAAAGGCAGGACATAAGGGGCGGTCCAGCCCGCAGTATCATCAGTCCCCGTATGAGGGAATGAAATAGTAGTATGGACCACGTCAATCCAACCGATGTAATAGGCAGCCCAAGGCAGACCTTTACCGTTGTTTTGTAAACAGGGCAGAGAGATAATCAGGCGTGGGTTGGCGCTGGCGCCAATACGTGCTCGACCAAGCCTTTAAATATTCTTCTGCTAAGATTCCTAACAGGAGTCAGGACTGATGCATCGGAGATCTGCATTTCGGCCGTGCGATCCGCAGCCCAATCCCGGATCCCAAAACGGCAGTGCCGCGTGGCTCAGTACGGCGCGCGCGCAAATGAACAAATCGCGAGCCGCGCCGTCCCATGTGTCTCACCACCCATGACCAAAAAGACTGTGAGTCTTCCCAAAGGCCGGGCAATGCCATGTGGTGTGATTCTCTGACGATTGCTAATGCCAGCAGCGTAGGGGGGACGAGTTTTTGCTAATCCCCAGCTCTGAGTCTCGTCCACCGCCTTATAAAAGTATCGAGGCCCGCTGTTGTAGGCACACCACCCACTGTACTTCTCGGAGTCCTTCCCCTATTCCGGCCATTTCCAAGAGTACGAGAATCACTGATCTTTCCTCGAGGTAGGAGTTTCTATCTCCTGGGAGTGGCCGTCTTCCACGCTGAATGTTTGGCACCTGAGGTCAGACTAAAAAGACGACCACGAAGAAATAGGGAGGAAAGATGAACTGCGCAATAATATCAATAGGTAGACTGCCTCTTGCGCTCTAAGCAGGGGAGATTCGGTCCGGACAATCGATGTTGCCCCAGCGCTGACATTCTTACATTGTTACATGAAGAACGTCAATGCGATGTGTGTAATTAAGTAGACCCAAGATCTAGGTCATCCATGATGTCTAACCCTCTGAATCCCTCTTCAACGCTCCAAGCGCGGCCGCTTTCCAATTTGTCCAGGAATTCACAGGCGCGTCCCACGACCAGCAGTCCAGGGGGTCTGCTGCCCTCCTGCTCGATAGCCTCGACGACTCTGTGCAGCGTAGTCCTAATAACTCTCTGATCCGGACAACTTGCTCGCTCGATGACAGCACAAGGTGTGGTTTTTGGCCAAGGTTCTCTTGGACCCGGGCTTGAGCTTACGGCTTCTCGACATGCTTCCGGGCCTTGATCTTCTTTGTCGGGCAAGTACTCTGTTTGCAAGTGCTGGGTCAATTCTCCGACTAGTCCTTCTATGCGATGCAATGCCATGAGAAATACAACCGTCCGGCTAGGTCTGTATTCGGGAGGTACGGGCGGCTTTCCCTTCTTTCCGGTCCCCGTGCAGATAAGCACCTGGTCGGCAACGTCGCGCTGTGTGGAAGGAATCCGCGCGAAAAGAGGCGCTGATAGAGCGGACGTAATTCCGGGTAAGACAGTCACTTTGTCACCGAGCCCATGGTCGCGGAAATATTCTACTTCTTCGCCGCCTCTGCCGTAAATATATGGATCTCCCTGTTTTAAGCGTAGGACCGTCTTGCCTTCCCGCACAGCGGCTATGGCGATTTCTTGTAGCTCGTTCTGTGCAGCGTCAGCATTTCCGGGAAATTTGCGGGCAATATTGACAGTGGTTCTCCGAGGTATCAGATCCAACACGCCAGCGGGAACAAGCTTATCTGCAAGAATAAGGTCGGCAATCTGGATGGCTTTGTAAGTAGCCCGCGTCAAGAGATCCGGATGTCCAGGGCCAGATCCAGCGAGGATAATTCGACCCTTACCACGTGAGTTCGTCGCTAGGTTCGAGTCGTCTACAGGCCCGGGGGAACTGATAGCTTCGTAAGAAGACAGGATAGACTCCACATCGTCATCAGTTATGGCAGCAAGGCGCTTCAGTGGCCAGTATTCGCAAATTTGGCTCAACCAGCGCATGCGCCTATTCTTGGCAGCATCAAGATCAGCGCCAGTGACTAGCTTATTGAAGGTTGCAGGCTGGTCGACGGAGTCGTCACAATTGCCAGCATCAGCTTGTGCTAGTTGCAGCAGATGGTCCTCCTCTTGTATTCGCCTGCGAACGTCGCCCAGTTTGCGACAGGCATCGCCCAGGTTTTGAGGCAGTGAGTTTACGATCTCGCGGCGTATTCTAGACGCCAGCTTACAACCACGGCCATTTGTGGTGACGCCAATTTGGAGGGGGCCATCAGTATGGGTCGAGAGCAAGGTAAAGGAACAATGTTGTGGCGCATCGACGACGTTTACGGGAATGCGATTCGGCCTGCAAATGGAGGATACCAAGGGGCCTAGTTTCCGCGGGGTCAGTAGCTGTTCGTTCTGGGTTCAGTTGCTCTGTTCCCTCTGCGAGCATTAACATTGTTTGAACGGGATGAAATATACCGAGATCATTATCTATCTTGGAGCCCGATGTGACGAAGACAGCGTCCACTATGCGGCCGACATGTTCTCTTCCGAGCGTGAAAAGGTGGCTCTCTTGGAACGGTTCCTTCACCCATCGAACCTCGCCGTTGTCGACCTGCTTTTGGAGAGCATAATGCAAGTCGGCTGTCTCTGGCGCAATTAGCACAGGCGATGCGCCGGCAGAGAGCGATTGGCCACACCGAGTTGCAGCCAAAGAATTGGAGCCAATAACCAAGTGGACGTGCGATTCAACGTTGACGGCCGTTAGCAGAGAAACGCAGGAAGCCATCCCGGGGACCGGCGTTTCTTTTCTCAGGCATATATATGGTACAACTACCTGAAGAATACGAGTTGCGGATGTCACGCAAGACTTGAGTTGATCCAAAAAAGTGTTGGAGGGGTGCCCCGCTGCAGCGGCCGCTGGAGTTTGATACAGCCACGGGATCCTCGTGTAGTGTATTTAGGGCCCGCGTCGCTGACATAATGTACTCCCTAAACTGGCTAGACGGTCCCAAGGTGCGGTTGCTTGAGGTAGCGGACTCCTTGGCTGCCCGAAGACACCAACTCGGTAACTGACGGGGTGATAGTGTAAAGCCAGTGAGCGAGTTAATAACAACCCCCAGCTACCTAGGTAGGTACCTAACAGCGATCGCTAAATACCTACACAAGTCCTTATTCTCCAAATCGGGTCCTAGATTGGCCTCAGGCACTGCATATGGACTACCTAGGTTAGGTACCTACTTAGCTATGGATGTTCAACTTCCAACGGCCACATCTGGCGTAGCTAGGTATCATCACAGTGACATCAAAGCTCTCATCGGTAACGAGGGCGGAGATGGTTTATGGTGGATCAACGGCTTCGAGCTGCTTGGTGGTGGTTTCACTTTTGGTGCGTGGAACTCCAGCCTGTAGGATCTGTCCCGTCCCTTTCCGTATAAGTAAACTGCAAATTCAGCCCATCGTTTTTCTCACCATGTCGGGGTACGAAGTAGCTGCGGGCTACTTATGACACTTCGTAGTGTACACTAGTACACTAGTGTACCGGTAATAGTCTCTAAATCAGCTGGTGTAAATGGGGAAGACGGCTTGTAACGGATAAACTCGGCGTTCAGCCGGCTGCCCTGAGGACCCACCAGTGGCCTCCCTAACTGATCACTAGCGGCCAATGCCGTCCGGCAGTCGGAGCTCCTCCGAACTGCCCCATTATTATTAGCTCCCTGTACTTCTCAACCCCGTGCCGATCTCCATAATGACTATAAGTACTTCGTATATTTGCACCTAAATGGTGTGCCGTTATGGCCTGCTCCTCACTATTCATTTAAACTCTCTTCGTCCCTCTCGACCAGCTCTCACAGATCTGTCTACGTCTTCCGTCTTCCGTCTTCCGTCTCGAGGGGGAACTCGAGATAAATTGACAGTCACTGGTGCCTCGCAATCATAATGTCTGCCATCAATCGGAGCATCCGAACGGCTTCCAGATCGCTGCGTCTCCAGTCGACTCCCCGCACCCTCACATCTACCTGTACACGCGCGTCTGGCTCGCTGTTAGTCTCCAGCAGCAACAGCGCCGCTCGTGCTGCATCCGCCGCCCTCTCCCACCGCAAGGGCTTTTCTACGAGCACCGCTAGAATGACCGTGACCCCCGCGCCAGCCCAACACAAGGGCTACGACCCCGAAATCGAAGACATCGCAAAGTATGTCACCAAACCTATCGACTCCGAGTTAGCTGTGAGTCTGCCTCTTGGCTGCGCTTAGGGGGGCAGGACCGCTTTAGTTAACGGCAACCCAATTGACTATAGTTCGACACTGCACGATGGGTGTTCCTCGATACGCTGGGATGTGGTCTTGAGGGCTTGCGCTTCAAGGAGTGCACCAAGCTTCTGGGTCCCATTGTCCCAGGCACTATCGTCCCCAACGGCACCAAGGTTCCCGGCACCGATTTCGTCCTCGATCCCGTTAATGGCGCCTTCAACATCGGTGCTATGATCCGTTGGCTCGATTACAACGACTGCTGGCTGGCTGCCGAATGGGGCCATCCCTCTGACAATCTCGGTGCCATCCTGGCTGTCGCCGACTGGGTCAACCGGACCAACAAGGCCGGCGGTAACCTCGCTAACGGCAAGACTTTTACCATCCGCGATGTCCTCGAGGGCATGATCAAGGCCCATGAGATCCAGGGCTGCTTGGCTCTGCTCAACTCTTACAATAAGGTTGGCCTTGACCATGTCGTCCTGGTCAAGGTCGCTAGTACCGCCGTTGTCTCCCATATGCTGGGCCTCAGCGACACGCAGATCGCCGACGCCGTTACCCAGGCCTGGGTTGATGGCCAGAGTTTGCGTACGTACCGACACTCGCCCAACACCATGTCCCGCAAGTCTTGGGCCGCAGGCGACGCCTGCCAGCGCGCCGTCAACCTAGCTTTGAAAGTCATGAAGGGCGAGCCCGGTGTCCCCACCGTCCTGTCGGCCCCTGTCTGGGGTTTCTACGATGTCCTGTTCAAGGGAAACAAGTTTCAGTTCCAGCGCCCCTACGGCAATTACGTCATGGAGAATGTGCTTTTCAAGGTTTCCTACCCTGGTAAGTTTTCGATTTTTCTCGTTCTCGTCCTCATTTTCGCCCTCCCTGTCTCCTCGCCTGTATCTCGGCTGATCGTGGCAACAGCTGAATTCCACTCGCAAACCGCGGTGGAGGCGTCGTCCAAAATCTTCCAGAAACTGAAGGAACTTGGCAAATCGGCAGCCGACATCAAGGGCGTCACATGCAGGACGCACGAGGCGTGCATCCGCATCATCGACAAGCAATTCAAGCCCATGGACAACTTTGCGGACCGTGACCACTGCATCCAGTACATGTGTGCCGTAATGCTCGTGTTTGGTCGTCTCGAAGCGACTGATTACACAGACGGCGGCGAGGCGGCAACGTCACCTCTCGTCGAGTCTCTACGGAAGAAGATCAAGTGCGTCGAGGACCCTCAGTTCACGTTGGACTACCACGATCCGGCTCTCCGAACAATCTCCAACGCGCTGACGGTGGAGCTCAACGACGGTACGGTGCTAGACGAGGTGGTCGTGGAGGCGCCGCTCGGCCATCGGCTTCGGAGGGAGGAAGCCAAGCCGCACATTCTAGCTAAGTACAAGCGGCACCTCAGCCCGCACTTCTCGGAGGCTCGGGTGCAGGAGCTCGTGGAACTGGGCATGGACTCCAAGAAACTGGAGGCTATGGCCGTGGACGAATATGTTGACAAGTACGCTGTTAAGAATAGCAAGTTTGTTTGAGTTTTGTACTTATAAGAGCGGCGGTTTTTGTACAGTTTGTGGGATTTGGAAAAGTTCAAGGGTCGGAAATGGGTGCATGATCAGTTATAAATACTACGCGGTACCCTGTGGTTTCCAACTACAGAAATAGGTTGGCGTAGGTACAAATACCTATGTCAACGGAGTGACGTGACGGAGGCTGGAGCTATGTACGAAGTATGTGGGTGTCTGAACCGGGATATGGTACCCTTATGTAAACTAAGTAGGCCCATAGATATCCGGACGCGCACACATCCAGCACATGGTATTACTAAACCTACGAATCTTCGCCATCCACTTCTTGCTGGCATGACGGCATAGATATAAATATATGCGGGGAAAACGCGCTTCTATACCTAGATAGCCTATAGGTACTCTGTAATGCACAGACCGATTGTCCTCGCCCGTCGCGCGTAGCTGGGCCGCAATCCCTTACGGACTTGGGACAAATACGGCATTTCGGTAAACCCGTTCGGGCGCGATGAGAAGGGACAAAAAATGCACCGAAGATATTGAAAGGGCAGGAATGTAGTAGTGGCGAGCGGCCCAGTCCGCGATGGGATTGCCCCGGCATCCTGGTTGAAAGGATCCCCGTAGGCCAGGCATCTTGTTGCAATATGATGGCCAATCCGGTCCTCGATGCTTTGGCGGTCTAGTTGTTTCGAAAAACATACGCAATAATACAAAATTCTTCCATGAAAGCCCGGGGCTGAAACCAGAGCGGAAAACACACCTCGGAGAACTCTGGACCGGAGAGGATGGCGCTTAGGTCGATCCGGTCTTCATAATATCCTCGACGACGGGTGCATCTTGTAGCTTTCCGCTGAGACCGGCGTGTAGGGTCTCGCCGGTACGTTTTCTCAGTACGTTTTCGATGAAGGCCTCCCCGGCCTTATAGCTACTCCTGACAAGTGGACCACTCGCCACGTAGAGGAAGCCCAAGTCAACTGCCCGCTGGCGCCACATCTCAAATTCAGCGGGCGTGACGTATTTCTCAACTTTGAGATGGCGCTTGGTTGGTCGCATGTATTGGCCGAAGGTGACTACGTCAACGTCGACCTTACGGAGTTCTTTCAGTGCATCCATGAGCTCCTCATCTTGCTCTCCAAGGCCCAGCATGAGGCTTGTCTTGGTAATGATGCCTTTTGCAGCCCCGACCTCCTTGGCATGCTTCAACACATTGAGACTTTGCCTGAAGGTAGCCCGCCGGTCCCGCACATACGGTGTCAAGGCCTCTACGGTCTCCACATTGTGGGCGTAGACGTCAAGGCCGCTCTCGGCAACTATCTTGACCATGTCCAGGTCACCCCTGAAGTCTCCCGTAAGAGCCTCCACTAGCAGACTCGACTTCTTCGCTTTGATACGCCGTATCGTGTCGGCGAAATGCCTGGCGCCACCATCAGCCAAGTCGTCGCGATCGACAGTGGTCAGGACGACATAGCCAAGACCCCATCTCGCCAGGGCTTCAGCAGTATTCTCGGGTTCGTGGGGGTCGAGAGGGGGGGGATTCCGGCTGGTCTTGACGCTACAGAAGCGGCAGCCACGCGTGCATGTATCGCCCATCAGCATGATAGTGGCGGTAGCAGCGTTCTTGTTGTTGCCACCCCAACACTCGGATATGTTGGGGCATCTGGCCTCCTCACAGACCGTGTGCAGATTCAGTCCGCGTAAGTCCTTCTTGATCTTCTTGTAGTTATCATTGCCCGCTGGTATGGGGGTCTTGAGCCATTCCGGCAGCCGTGTGATGGTTCGACGGTTCGATGCGGGCCCGACTTCGGCAGTGCGAAGAGTATAAGCATCGCTGGGCGACAAAGGAGCCGAGCTGGACGACGTAGGCAGGAAGTCTTCGAACGCTCCAAGGGATGTGTCTTTGAAATATGTCGGTCGGCGAGAAGCGGCGGGGTTTGACGGTGACGAAGGCTGCTGCTGGCCGGAAGTATTGGTGGGAATTGTTGTCGCATACGAACGAGAGGCGACACTTCTTACAGAAGCAGCCGATACGACTCGCTGGAAAGGAGCGCGTAGGCACTGTATTGCAGCCGGCGAAGACGCCATGATATCAATGTCGGGTAGCCCGCGACGACAAGCGCATGCAATATCTTGCAATGATCTTGCAATGGAAGTTGTGGTAATTTAGACAACCCAAATCAAGGCCGGGACCGGTATTATTAGACACACGAAGTTACTACCTAGGTGCCCATTTTGTGATGGGAAGAGTAGTAGTAGATACGCAGTCGGGTATGGTATGCCGGATGGAGGCAGGGTACGGATGGCCGGTACTTTTTTGTAGGTAAAGATACGAAGGTGCCGTGAAATACCGGACACAGGATCCCGGCTTGCGTCGGGAGCCCGATTAGGTAATACCTACCTATCTCTTATGGACGGACCGCCAAGTGGGCCGTCAGCTCCACTGACGGGCGGCAAGCCAACTACACGGAACAGTCGCAGAGGAACGTTTGACCACTCCCGATATTAGAAGGAAAAAGAAAAGGAAAAGGGTATACTTATAAAAGAAAATAAAAGGAAAAACGATGACAGCCCCCGAAGCTCGTGTGAAGCCGTACTCGGCTACTACACTAGTCAACGTAGTAGCAGTCATCCCACCAAGCAGCGGTGATGAAGACACCACCCAGAACACTGCCTGGTAGCCTGTAGCCTGGTAGGTGTGCTACCGCCGCGACCTAGAAAAAGAGAGACAATTGTTGTATGTAGTAGAGATGAGTAATCGTGCAGCCGAGGACGGCATGATCAGCTCGATGCGCACCCGGCAACCCGGCGCCGCCCGGACCCGAGTTGCCGATGTGTTAGGTAGGTACCTGCGCCCCGCCTGAAGCGGTGATGCAACATGTACGTCCGTAGGAACCGGGACTGGGGCCTGTCGACCGACCGACGGGTGGGCGAGCGGGCGGAAAGGCGGACGGTCTACATCGGAGCTTATGTAATCCCCTCTGGATCTGGCGGGTCCCTACCACACTCGTAGGTATCACTGCCTTGTCAAGACGAAAGCATACCACAACCCGCCCTCAGGCAGAGTTCCCCCTCGCAGAATGTGGCGGGTCATTCGCATTCTGTGTGCGCCAAGATATCGCGGAATTGCCTGTTAATTTCCAGGCCGAACTCGCTGCTAGGAGCACCATGTGGCTCACAGTCGAAGACATGGAATTCTTCGAGCTGCGCGTATCCTCAGTCCAGTCATCGGGGTACCCTAGGACTCGGAGTTACATCCGGATACTCGCCGACCTCATGACAAAATTCCTAGCGGGAACATGTAACCGGTACTCTAAACGCTCAACGATCCAGCATGTTCGCATTTCCAGATCGCTCGCGGCTCGTATCGAGTTTAAGTTCCAGTCTGTAAATAAACTCTAGGTTATAGCTCAAATTGGGGTTGCCAATGTGCTCGATTCAATTATCGGGCGATACGGGAAGAGGAAGCGGCCCTTCCTCTTAACTAGGGGTCTCTCGGCGCGGCGGGTGATCTAAACAATGTTGAGGGAGCAGGGAAATTCATCATATAGTCTGCCGGGCGGCTTGCCGATCCCCAGGTTGTTGAGGAGGATCCAGATCACCTTGCCGGGGATAGGCAAGAGAATTGAAAAAAATACAGTGATATGGCACAGACCCTTCGTTGAGGGACAATAACATAAAGTTCTATGTAGTGATCATTTCATGTTCGAGAGGACCTCGTTTCCAAGATAGTACGCCAGCAGCAAAGGGAAAGATGATCCCTCCCGGAATAAAAGCATCCAGCTCGTATATGTGGTGCCCACGGCCGCAGTGCGGCGCTTTTAACTGCTTTGGATTAGGAGCCGACGCTCTTCGAAAACGAAGCCCAGTCACGCACGGTAACAACGCGCAGCCCCTCGTCTTCGCGTCTGATTTATAGCGTACCTACGGTGCGAGAGGACGTTGGCACTCAGTTATAGATGCGCAGCGATAGATGATATTACGGGTGGTCACTGGCGGTTGAAGTATATAAGGAGCGAGAAAATGTTTGCGGCACTGGCGTCACATGCCCTAGATGGATGTGTTCGATTTCTAGCCTAAGTGTTCGGCTGACGATGCTCCTGATTCTAACTATCAGGTACAACATCCGCTGGTATGTTGGTGAACACGTGATGAAGATAGAACCGGTAATGCACCTACCTAGAATCCCCTTTACCAGTCTTTCGCGTTCGGAGCAATCTGGGGCTTACCGAACGATTTGGTGCCTGGGTTGTGAAGGGAGAATATGGGCTTGCCATTGCCCGCTTTTCCCGAATCATGCTACGGCTGAACATTTCAGGAGTTTCTAGTCTACCTAGCTGTTTCCTGTCTCAGCTTAACTCTCAAGCATATCTATCCACCAAAGCCTACCAAGTATATAGGCTACTTCCGGCTTCTCCAAGTAACGCCACTACTTGTGTCTAAAGTCGCCGCAGTCCCAAAACTTCTTCATTGTGGGTCTTTCTGTGAGCGACCGGTTTTGGGGTTATCACCATAGTCTTCAGATCTTCCAGGCCTTGGCAGCCACGAGGCCCTCCGCGAACGCGCCGACCTTCCCATCAATGGCGAAGCCCTGGGCCTCCAGTCGTCTGCACTCGTCGTATAGGTTATTGAATGGAACCCAGAAACACTCGATGAATTCGCCATCCTCCAACTGTGGCTTCGGACTTTTGTTCTCCTCTTTATCCGCATCAACTTTGATTCTAATCATAAATGTAGTAGAGCTGTCACGGTCAGAAAATCAGTGCGTAGCCCGAGAGACTCGGCTCGAAACAAATACCTTGACGATGCAGGAGCTTCCAGCAGCAACTATCAGCACGCGTTACAGAGGGTACGTAGTTACGTATGCGCACGCGTGATCGAAGCGATGTGTTGCACTCACAACTGAAGAATATGGGGCGCTGGCCTGCTGGGTCGTGGATGACCTCACCAACATAACCAGTCTCTTCTCTCAGTTCACGCAAGGCGGCCTCTTCCACAGTCTCGCCCTCGTCGACAAGACCAGCTGGGAACTCGACGACGAGCTTACCAGCAGGGGCTCGGAATTGCTTCTCTAGTAAGAGCTCTGCACCGGTAGGGAGCTCGCGCACGCCAAGCATCACCACGGCGTCCACAGCACTGGTCTTCGGGCGCGTTGGGCGTCGCGTGCCCTCCCAAGTTCGTACTTGGCCATTCTGATCTTTGTAGGTGATCCTAACGCGCACGCAAAACCAAATTAGATCAAGGACCCATGTTGGAGCTACCGGTACGAGTGCCGGCTGCTTCGGCGAGCCACACTCACTTTACAAGGTTGATCCACCTCGCATCCTTATTTTCCTATATTTGGTCCTGGTGAGTTCGCACTTGTGAATGCGGGCGTTTGTTCCTGGTTTCTGCTTACGAGAAGCTCCGTGGAAATGACCTCTGCTATCTGGATCGACATTCTGGGCGATGGAGTTGCTTGTACGGACGGAATTCGTAGGTTACGGCTCTTGTAAATGACTGGCAGGCCCTTTTAAAAAGCCTTTAAAATGACGCAGCTACCGACAGGTTAACCTGCGTGCCCAACTACTGAATAATAACCCAAGCTCGGGACAACACAAAGCCGCAGTGGCTACCTACACTATCTAGAACATTGATTGCACCTAAGAGACCACAAAACGGGTTATCATTTTTTACCTTTTCATCCCTTTCCATGCGTGGTTAAGAGAGATGTCAGTACAGTTTACGGTCCGTAGGCACCTACATAGGAGGTACCTAGGTAGTTATTCTGTACTTCGTATGGAGGGAGTGCAGGTATTTAACCGACGCTATCTTCACTACTTATGTAATTCCTAGGTACATTAGCTAGGCCACATACCTAGTAAGTAACTAGCGTATGTACATATCGTACCAGTTTACCGTGTGCTGAACTGGCCGGAAACTGTATTTACTAGCCGTAGCGACCGTTTAATCTGCTAGGTCTACTAAAACTTAGGCCCTACGCCAGGACGCGAAGTTGCCAAACGCCTCCTAAGACGCGTGAAGCCGTGTCTTCACACACTGTGACCCTGGCCTTAGCATTATGTACCTACCTCATATCTGGCAGGTACACCACCTCGGTAGGTACATAACCAGCACACTGAAGGTGCCCAGCCCTGGAGGTGTGCGGCAGGCTGTGGGGTGGGAGACCCGCTTTCAAGTTCGCCGGAGAGCCAGTTCCATAATAAAACGTAATCACCTTGCTCAGACAACTCATACCGAACCAATCTGCGAAGAAGCAAAATCCCATTACTATACGCTGCCTTAGTAGATCCAACCCGCCGCTCTTCTCGCCCTCCATCCCAGTTGACGCTAATTTGGCGTTGCTTCTCCTGGTTTCCTGTTTTCTGTTTTCTGTTTTCTGTTCTCTGTTCTCTGTTCTCTGCTTTCTGTTTTCTGTTTTCCGTTTCTCGGTTTCTCGGTTTCTCGGTTTCTCGAGCAATTGTTCGGCCTCGGAGGCAATACGGAATAGAATAATGCTGTCTCCTGCAGCCGGCTTAGTGAAATCAGAAGGGGCAGCTGAGCACCATCGTGTTCAGTATGCTAAGCCGTCGGAATGGGCTGCCCAGAAGGATGTCATCAAGAAATTGTACCTAGACGAAAATAAGACTCTCGATGAGGTGAGGCGCATTATGGCAGACGAACACCAGTTCCATGCTACGTAAGCTTGCTTCGACTCAGACCCTCGTGTTGATCAGCCAACTGACAGACTGTAGACCCAGTATGGTGAGTCCATGCGTTGGATCGGGTGCTTGATTGCATTGTCGCGTTCGCATGCACCAAGCTGATCTCACCGCTTCCGGATAGTTCTCTGTCGAAGACATGTGAACTGACTTGCGCGGCAGTATAAGAAGCGCATCAGAACCTGGCACTTCACGAAGAAGCTGGAAGAAGATGCCGTCTTGGAGGTCCTTCAACAAAAATTACAGAAAAAGGCCGCGGGCGAGATCTCGATCCGCGGACGCGTCGTGAGAAATCAGCGCCTCCGTCGCTTTCTGGAGCGCCGACCAGATGTACTTGCCCGGCTCCAGATCCAAATGGGCTCTCCTTCGGCCTCCTGCGAGTTACCTACCGAGGTTCCGAGAGTGCGCTCGTTGTCACCAGAGTTCCGTAATATGGAAAACACTTTGACGGCCGGTAAGCAGGAGAATCATATAATGCCATGTTACCACAGAACCCAGAACTCGATTCTTCCTATACTTTCAAGCAGGGACAGAATGCGTTAACTTGGGCTTTACCGGCTGACGTCCATCTCCCACAGTGCGTGGCTACATCCGGGGGTGTGCATTTGGACCTGATGCTTCATGGATCTGGACTCCCGGGGGTTATACATCACGAAGGGGTGGAATCACGGACTTTAGAACTTCAAGATTGGACATGCTTCGGGCAATTGACGAGTTTTATTGCTTGCAGGCCGCAATCGACAACGGTAAACCGTCCAAAGAGATTTTCCAGCTTTTGAATTCAACATTAAACCGTCTCAGTGGTGCAATACGAACGGAGCTACCGGATTTCTTCTTCCAGATGATTGAAGTCCTCCAGCACACGTGGTCGAGCCATGCCGAGCTATCGGATATATTTCGACGACACGTAGCGGAGCTTGCTGTTGTCCACCTGGGTAGGAATCACCCCATGTCTATCCTATGGATACACATGCTAAGGGAGCAGCAAGATGGCTATTCCATCGGAGTATCTCAAAGTGTCTTGGACATGTTGCTCCAAGAGTTGGTCATGTCCATGGGTGCGCAGGACCATCTTACCTGTGTTGCGTTCGACTACTTATTGCGATATATAATACATACGCAAGGCCCCTTCGAGGCATGGAATCGCTTTAAAACGTGGTTGGCTACATATCCGCGCTGGGACGAGCCAGCTAGTTGGTCAAAAGCTATTCAATCTAGATTGGAAATTTCCAACAAGCCTATGATTGTATCGAATAACCGCGTTGGTGACAACTCCCCCTGGACCTCGGCCGCTATGGAATACCAAAAGCCCGGCAACGACTCCTTCATAGACCTACACTCAAGCTACCTTCTGTCGTATTTAGCGGGACGGATCGCGATACGGAATGGCGATTCGGAGCGAGCCGAGGGCTGGTTCCTGAAGGCCAAGAACGTTGCACAGCAATTCACACTACCCCGTAAAACCGACTATTTCACCAAGGCCTTCACAAATCTTCACGTTTTATACACTGCCACGAACCAGCAAGAGAAGCTGGCTGCGATACTAGAGGAGCTAGAGGCTTTCAGAGTCGAGCTACCCGTAGGGACTACATGGCCGACGGAATCGATGCCTGATTGTTGACCCACGTGCCCGGCCCGCATCTGGATACCGTTCCGCCCTTCATAATTGCCTCAAGTAATCCGGGGCCTTGCTTTGGCCTAGGTATATACAGGACATGGGACATGGTCGGCTCGGCTCGGCTCGACTCGGCTCGGCTACTGCCGTACACTCTCGGAAAGACTATTCAGTCACCAGCCCCATGGCCCCCATCCAACAGGGTCAATGGATGCACATATCACCAAGGCGACAGAATATATTCAATGTAGGGATAGGGAACAAATTAAGCGCATTCTTTTCTATTTAGAGACAGGAAGCCGTGAGTACCCCATCTTAGATGGACGCTTCCTTTATTTTTCATCGTCGCTTACATACTCTCAGCACGGGGACTTGCACCTACGCAGAGTGTATTGCTCGGGATGGATATACACGATCCGCTGCCTCAGCACCAGCAAGGACAACTTCAGCCGGGGTAAAACATGGAGACCAAAGACTTGGCACTATATCCAGTTCTTCATATCATATAGGGATTTAATCATACATATATATTCACCAATGTCCACCTCAAAGCTCATACACGATACAAGTTGCCATGTCATCCAACGAGTTTAAACCAGAAACCTGTTAACCATTATCTCAGCAGACGCGATGGATATCCAGGCGGCGAACGTTCGTGTAGGCGAGCCGCCGCGATACCGTATATGAAAATAAGGTGGCAGGTCAATGAAACGAGGACCGCTCGTGCAAGCCAGCCTCAAGCTCCCTACTCACGTCTCTAAGGGCCGGAACCACGATCCCGAGCATAATATTGGCATTGCTATTGTTCAAACTTCACGGCAGCAGATGCCACCTAGCAGCCCCCCCTTCCAAAACTCCCAAAGGACTTTCCGTGTGTTGGGTTAGGATTCACAATGCAGAACATCCGCTGATATAAACTTGTACACACCTGTGGCAACCCGAGACGGTGGTAGCTCAAAACAGCTCTTGGGGTTTGGCTTGTCAGGCTTGCTGCTCAGAAGTATATATATATGATTCCTCCTTACTGTAGCACTATTCAGACCACCAACGCCTGGCCTTATCGGTGCTGTCTTGGCGCTCTTTGACGTCGAATCAAAGAATAGCACTTTCTCCTTTGGGTCTATCAACGCCCTTCTACCTCGATCCTGACGAAACACTCCGCGGAGATATGCTGACCAGAATTAGAGAGCGGGCTCATGCTATGGGATGGCAACGGATGCGATGAATTTCAACCGGAATTCCACATATTAGGCATTCGCTTCAGCCAAAGAAGTATGTGAGACCGCATGTTTTGCTGGTTGAATTGGCGAAATAAACATATTCAGAATGTTAATATGTGACTGCCACAACAGCAAGCACTACAGAAAGAAGCATGGCGTAAAAATGAAAAGTTCTGAACTTCCGTCCAACCAGGAAGAGAAGTTAGAGAACCACTCCGCAACAACACGCCTTTTGTCCCAATGTTCCCTGCCAGCAAGCAACTCACAGCAACAGCTTGACGCCACCATCACGGTAAATTCACTTATCATGCCCTGGCGCCGGGTTCCGTATATATGCACAGGTACAAAGCCCAACGTACTATGTACAATCTCGTCCTCACATGTAACCAAGAACCCCAAATCTTCGTCCCAGACCAAAGCCCGCCGCCCTCCGCCCGCCGGCTAGGTAGTGACGACTTCCACAACGGGATCGGTGGCACGTAGCGGTCTCGCCACGCGATCGGGATACCACGGCACAGCGTACATTATGTACAACAGTCAACGGACAACCGGACAACCGCACGCCGTAGTCACGTTTGACCTCATTCGCCAGTTACAGGCCCGTAACAGAACCGCAAACAATAGCACAAGGGGGGTTCTTACATGGGCACGCATGACATGCTACACACCACCTCCCAGCCCAAGGAGCCGAGAGGTGTAAGACAAGCACAAGCAAAGCATAAAGACCAGCAGTAAAACAACAGGTCCGCGATTGACAATGGCCAGTAGTACGCGGGACGAACTTTAAGCAGCAGCGGTGTACAGATAGACCACATAGCAGCAAATCCAATTCCCACGTGGCAGGAGTCGGGCCTCGAGCAACATGCAGGTCAGGAATTACGGGCTCGCGGCAAGTAAATAGATGCGGGTATGTACTAGACTTGCGATGTAATGATGTTGCGGTAAATAGCCAAGAAAAGGTATAGGAAACAGGAGCCCGTTGAAGCCATTACAAGACATGCTGTATGCTCACCACTGCTCAATGTCCACTCGCCCCGTCATTCCGAAGGGGACTTCGAGTCACAAGCGAACCGTGATAGGGTACGTAACATGCTGGTCCGGCCAATTCATCCCAATAAGCCCCAAGAATTTGACGATTTTCCAAGCCCAAGCCCCCCGTGTCATGTTCTACGTAAACTCAGCGCTCATATGGCTGGAAATACACGAGTTTAATGTTTCGTCAACGGGTGTATACATAATACATGATTTTTTCGTACATGCTTTGGTATCTCTCTATATATGCCCAATAGCCTCACCGAATAGCGCCAGAAATGAAAGTAAGGAAAACGTCGTACATTCATAAAACGAGACCAACCGAAGTCCTTACCGGCGGTCTTCTGAGTTGGTGTCGGGTTGGCGGTGGTGATAATGATCCTGGTGATATTCGATGGTCTTGCGCCGGCTCTCGCTCTCGTCGTCATGCTTGTGTCGTCTCGGCTTGTCATCCGCTGCTCGCCCTCTCTGGTATTCGTCATCTTCCCTTTCCCGGCGGTGTCGGTGCCTTCTTTGCCGTTCCTCGTCAGAGCGGGTCTGCTCTTCGTCGGAAATACGCAAGTTTTTCGATTCCCTCTCAAATTCTTTCCTTCGCTTTTCTGTTCATACGTCAATATGATGATCCATGAGTTAATTGCGTATTGTTGTGATGACTCACCCCTAAGCCGTGCGGTCTCGGTGGCATAAGCCTGTATCTCTTCCTTGTTGAGAACTCGTAATACGATAACGAAATCATCGCGAACCTCAAATCGCTCCTTGCCAATAGTGAGGGCTTCGGGGTTGACCTTCTTTCTGCTAATTTTGGTCCATCGAGCTCCTGGTGGGACGTCTTTTTTAGTTAGATCATCCTTATGCGGCGCCACACCTTCTCGAATGGGGTTTGAGTCTTCAGGGAATCTGGCGCTTGGTGTCTTCAAGATGCCTTTGATCGGCTTCTGTTCAGATTTGTCTCGTGGTGGAGAAACCAATCGAACTTGCTTCTCTTCTCGAATCGATACAATTTCACGACCACGAGACTCATTGACGGAATCATCTCCTTTGTCGGAGCCGTCGGCACCATCGGAGTAATCAGCTCCCGACATATCTTTGACGGAAGCCGGCTCTCTAGTTGACGTCATTTCCGGTTCATCCGCTATCTCGGTCGCGTTTTTCTGGCTATCAGGTAGTGCTAATTCAAATTCAAAGTCTATTGATTCCTTGGTGTCCGTGGGCTGAAAGGTAGGGGAAGACCGATTGCGCCTTCGTCCCTGGTTTGAGGCGTTTTCTGGCGAAGCATCCCGTCTGTTCGACATTGTGTTAAGTTTGATTTCGGCGTGTTCATTCTGGTCCGTCGTATCCTCCGCCGCTCGGTCTTCGGAGCCCAAATTGGATCCGGCACGTTCTTCACGTAACTCCTGTCGTTTCTCCGAGGCAATAGAGTCCGCCCTTGGAGATTGTCTCCTTTCGGAAGGTTCCCTTTCTCTAGATCGGCTTGCCTGACCAAGGTGAGAATTATAGTCCTTTTCTTCGTCAAACGCCTCTCGTCTCGGCGAAATCTTTCCGTCGTATCGAACTATAGCAGGCGCAAGCCCTGCGGCAGCAGCCGCCGCCTTGCCGCCGACGATAGCTTTATCACGTGTGCGACTGAGGCTCTCTCGTCGGGTGGTCCCGATTTTCCGATCCCGGCCCTCTTCGATGCGAGATTGATTACCCTCAGTAGTATCTCGGTCGTGAGAACGGGTATAGATTAAAGATTCGTCCGATGTACGTTTTGAATCGCGATCACTAGCCTCACGGCGTGCACGGCGTTCGTCGTAATTCTGAACTGGAAGCGTGCTTTGCGAGCGAGCTGGTTGCTGGTCTAGGGGGTCTGTGCGTATACCAAATCCACGAGCCGTCACGTTTTCGTCGCGGTAGCCGTCATCGCGCTCACGACGGTCCTTCCCCACGCGTTCATCATCGCGTGAGCGGTAAAGGTCGTCAGCATGCGATGGGCGAGCAGGCCCATCTTGATAGAGCGAAACGGGACGTGTCCGTGTGGTTCTACGCTCACACGAGGGGCTCCTTGATTCCTCAAGAAGGGCTGGACGGCGTGTACTGTCTATGGGCGGCGGCGGCGGAACGGCAGGCGGGGCTGGCATGGTCACCGATGGGCGATCGTAAGCGCCCGCCGCTGCTGCACGGTTAAACCTCTCCAGACCAGCTGAAGGGGGCGGTTTACCGCGGTTGCGCGGTTCGTAGCGGGTCGTATCGTGGTTTACGACGTTGACGTGAGGCCGATAGTAAGGACGGTCAACACTGTCGCGTCGGCTTCTTCGGTCTCGATCATGGTCCAAATCATATCTAACCAATTCGCTAGGTTTCGTGTACTCGTAGAAATCGTCCTCGTAATCTACTATCGCTGAGCTGTTGCCGTAGGCGGGAGTAACATGGTGGGCAGGAGTTGTCGGATGAGCAGGAGTGGTGTATAATACATGAGGTCGAGGGTTACGAAAGTTGTCAGTGCTCGTCCTTGCTGGGCCCCATAACCTGTCGTCCCCAGCGCCTCCGACCCGTTCCCGCAAACGGTAGAACTCATCGCCCAAGGGTGCTCCTTGGTTATAATTGTGGCGATTATGGCTGCGAGAGCGGATCGAGGAGGCGGGCTGGACGGCATAGTACGTATCATCGCTAGGACGGTATGGCTCGCGAGAGGGACTGCTAGCTCTAACGCTGCTCGAGGCATGACTCGGATTCGGGTGAGGTCGGGGGTGGTTGGTAGTGACTATAATGGGCTTTCCGGCGTGGGAATCAACGGTGGAAGATCGATTCCTGTTTGATCTGCTCAGGCTTCTCGACATAGGATCCGCAGCGACGTTGTATGCGGCGATGGTTGTGGCAGTAGGGGTTGGGCCGGTCGCCGTCTTGGGCTCCAGTCGTCGAGGCGCAGCGCCATCGTACCGGGTCGTGGGAACAACGTGGAGCTCGCCGGTGTACGGTAGGTTGTAGCCGATATTGACGGGCATAGTAGCCCGCGCGGGGTTGACGGTAGGAGACCGCCGACCCGTGTGTCGAGGCCTGGGGTCACCCATCATGCACACAAGTGGTCTGGATAAACGGATAAGAGGGCTGCGGATCAGATTAAAGGAAATAAATACTGCGAACGGATCTAGGAGAAGAAACGAATCGGTTGGAAGATCGCAGAGATAGGTATATCTAGGGGTAGATGAGCTGACAGTATAGCTTGAGCGCTACGATGCGAAGATTGGAGTGCGGGAATTGGAAGTTGGGAGTTGGGAGTTGGGAGGGAGGAGGGAAGACGAGAATCAGGCATTTGGGAATTGGAAATTGGGAATTCAGACCGGGGGGGAGTGGAAATTGGAAATTGGAAAAGGGCTGACGTGACGGTGGGACGGAGAGGGACGCAAGACCGACGAAGATTGATAAATTCTGATGCCGGGCGTAGGTACTTGTATCCACTGACGGGGGGGGTGTTCAAGGGAAGCGCTGAGGTCGTGCTTCAGAGGGGAGGGTAGGAGGGGCCGTACTGAAGTGGGTCTGTTTAGACCTGATACCTAGTGTAGTGTACCTTAGGTAGGTAGGCCGCTCCTACTCTTGCTTCTGCTTCTGCTTCTGCTGCTTCTTCTCCTTCTCCTTCTCCTTCTCCTTCTCAACTCGCACGGGATCCCATCACAGCTTTTCCTGCCTCCTTATTAGGCACCTAACCATTAGTAATTCGGTTGGGGGCCAAGAGCGGACTTAAGAAGAATTCTCGGAATCCGGAGCTGCCAATCCACACCCACGAGGTCTCTTCGCCCTTTCCCATGTGCGTCTCTTGTCTTGTCTTGCAAGTGTCCACTAACCAAGGCAAGCAATGAATGAAGTCATTTAACCCAGATGCCGGCCCTTGCGTGCTTCGCTTTGGTGCTGCCGGGTAGATACGCCGCCGCCACTATCGCATATCTGCACCTCTCACGAGCAGGGAGAAATAACTTTTTTCAAACGTCTGTATTTTATTTTCTCCCCACGAGACCAAGCGGGCCACAAGCAAGGGCCCTTGCCGCGGGGTGCACGACATAGATCGTAGCAGGACGTACGGACTATTGAATTAAAAGTTAGCCGCCGCTCAGTGGGCTTACAGTGGACTTACAGTGAGTTAAGCGGCCGCTGACTTTTAATTCGATAGTCCGTAGTGCACAAAGTATGTATGAGTACCCAGGTAATAACTAATGTACATTTTTTATTTTTTTCATCCCTCTTAACTATTGTCATCACTACGGACAAGCGATTTAAATAGAGCGCTCTTTAAATATGATGAGCCGGCTAGGGCCGCTAATGCCCACTGTAAGCCCGCTGTAACTGGTCTTAGTGGCTCATCATATTTAAATCAGCTGTCTGTACATATCGTCACGAGCGTCCGCAAGTGCGCTTCTGCTGGGTTCCAAGATTGCCAAGGTTGCAATACGGTTGGGCTGCAGCCAAGTGGACGCTGCCCAGTCAAGAACCACAAGGGGAGTCACTTTTATTAGGTATTGGTGTAGAGCTACGAAGTACCTACTTCGTACCGGTAGGCAGCTGCGAAGAACTTAACCACATGCCCGGGAACATACGAAATACATGTCACTGCTTGCATTGATTGAAGTGCCAAGGGTCGGTAGTAGATGGGATTTCCAATCTTGGCTAAAACGGTAATGGGTTCCGGATGTCTTTTCTTGCAAAGAAAAACAGACGATATGTAGTGTACGTCCGTAAATGCAGCTCACTTGCATTTTCAGCGATAATAGTCCAGGGTACGAAGTACGAAGTACACGGATGCTATAGGTAGGGCAGTGGTGACATCTGGCTGTCGGTGGCCGGGTTTCCGCAAGACTGCCGCAAGCTCAAGCAGCGGGAAGAAGCGGAAGACTAATTCAAGGCGTCCCAATTTCGGTGTAGGCTTTGGCTGAGAGGTGATGGACCGATGGATGCAGCTGTCCGGCTTAAGGAGTGCTTGGACATCGGGACAGATGGTGGGAGATTTCCAGCAGGTATAAAGCCATCCCATCTGCCTGGCTAGGTAGTTATCATATACCCTCCTTTCCCTCCGTCGCTGTGTCTCTCAATATATGCACCGGATAATTGTCTTGTTCGTTATCGTTAATCACGACCCCATCCAGCAGGTGGACTCAGTCATGCAGACCCTTTAGCAGGGAATCTTGGTCACCGTCATGCATGGCCCGACCAGAAGGACGAATGGTGGGTACAGAAGCCTGGGTAGGATGCAATAGTGTACGGAATTCACTCCAGAAGGTACGTAGTGTGGTAGGTATTGATGCGTACATACCTACTTCGTAGTAAAAAAGGATAGAGAGAGATTTGCGCTCATACCGATGGAGTCGATGGTTTGTTAGGTACCTACCTAATACAGTAGGTAGGTACCGGTACCTAGTGTACGAAGAAGGCAGCGGACATAATACCTCGTACCTTCTTCGACTGTTCCGAGATCACTTCGGCGCGATTCGGCCTCCTGGGTCATACTTGCCATTGTGACGGCCCGCAATTAGCGGCGATCGTCAACAGACTTTTTCCTGCAGATTTTATTCTGCACTACGATGTACCTAACGAAGTACACACCTTTTTACTACTTCGCACGCTACGGACGTGCACACCTAATGCAATGTACGTAAGCAGCGCCCATTACAACGGCGCGCCCTAATGTAATACCTACACACCGGCCGTACCACGTACGAAGTACGAAGTACAACCTTGGCTTGTGGCATCATGTTATGTACCTACCGGTATTTATCACAAGGTCATGTCCATTACTATTGACAACCTCAACCAGTTTGCGCCCGGCGAGCAATGGCAGGCAGGGAGACCTCGTCTTCCCAGCTGACAACAGTCAAGCCAGATGATCCCTCTCTTTCACTCTTTCACAATTCCCTTTCTCTTCTCCCTCAGACACACCTCGCTCATGCGAAGCGCTTCCGATCGCAACATAACCAAGCTGACGTGTGCAGCGCCTCAGACTGACCTACTGACTGACAGTGTGGCCTCACTCAACGCTATGTCAGCTATCCCAAGTTATCGTATACGGTATACCTGACTTTCCAAATCACAATCTATAATAGAGTACACTAGATTTAGGAGGGAGGACTACATAAAAAATGGTGATGGTGCCGACGGATAATGACTTACCGCCAATGTCACCACCTGCCCAGGCGCTGGGGCCCAATCCTTCGACATCCTTCGTTCATCCATAATTAGAACAATGAACCACCGGTAAGGCCCCAAAGCGCCGCCTGTTGCTCCCGATACCAAGAATTTATAAGCTATAGCACCTATCAAGACCCAATCCGTCCAAGCCATATCTAGTTAACACCCAAGGCGAGCCAAAAAGCATGGGTTTCTCCCTTCTCGGTACCAGCAACCAACAATCAACAACTAACAGCCACTGACTCGACTGGAGCCGCCGTGTCTTTCCCGGGTGGAATTTGTGCACAACAAGGCTAACTATGGCTATTACTACCTCCCTTGCTAGAACACTTATAAGTTACTCATCACAGTTCCATCGAAATGCTGCCGGCGCTAATACAACATATTGCAACCGAGCATTCAGTTTGCACTATCTACAGTCTGTACATAGTGTACGTCGGGCTGCAATGTAAATAGCAACCCAATCTAACCCCGGTCCTGGCCCCCTATCCCCTCATGCCGGGTCCGATCTTGCTATTGAAACAAGCTTAACAACGCACACTCGCACACAACCACACAATCCCTTTCGCGGGTACAGAAGCCTGGGTAGGCAACTCAATCCGAAGATTCCATGCCTGAGGCTAGTGCACGGAATTTGAATTCAGCCTGTCTGCAGTCGGGATCCATTCGATCGGACTCGCGCCGTACCCAGATGTATGTACGTCGGGTAGGTGACAGGTATGTAGCCACATATGTACCTAGGAAGAACGAGGTACGTCCGTAAGTAGCTACCCAGGGCGACCCAGGTTACAGTATCTATGCAGGTAGCTCTGTGTTCAAGTTACTAACAAGTATGTACACTAAGGTTAGTTATGTGTTTGCCAGATCTACATATCACGTGTAGTTATAACTTATGTACGAAGTACGGTAAAAGGCAAAATACATCCATAGCCCCACGAATAATACCCACCTATACACTACATAATGTTGTTGCCAGGAGGCTTATTCAGCTCGAAACCACAGGAGCCTACAGCAAAGGTGCACATAAGTCGGTAGATACTCCAGAGCCCAGTAATTCAAGGAATCACGGGACAGTGATGCCCAAGTTGCTTCGCCTTGCGTAATGCGAAGAGTCCATAATTACTCATAGCTCTATCAAAGCGTACAGCTGCTCGAGCAGGAGGCTAGACTATGGTACTAACTGCCCGCACGGATATGATACGCGGCCCTCCCCACGTGTATAATTAACCAACGCCATGGCAAGTTATGGGCGATGTAGCACTTGTTTCGTGGTCTTGGATAAGATTGCTCTCACGTTCTTCATCTGATAAACACTACCAAGCCTAACAGGTTACAGGCCGGAAGCAGAACTCAGAGTGAGAGTATGCAGTTCGTCTCTGCTGCTGCTGTTATTGCGAGGAGAGCCAAAACTGCGTCGTAGATCATATGCTACTATTCGCATACCTACCTGCCTACACCCAGCCAGCCTTGCCAAGTCGATCCGCTTCTTTCTACAGTTAACGGCGGTTTCCTTTTATGGTACACGGAGCTCTCTCGGCAGCATACCATCTGTCTTTAGATCACCTAGACGGAAGGCTGCCAGTAGCACTTATCACGTATTGATATATTGACCCATCATGTAGTGTAGTGTGTTGTCGGTATTGTGCATACAGGCATCGGCATCGAAAAATGCACGCGTTCTTAATTATCACGAATTCCAAAGCCCAACTACGTCGGGGTGTGCCTTGCTACATCATAGTGTATTGTCCAATATCCGTGGATAATAGAGTCCGGCAGGGTCTTTCGTGACAAATATGCTATATAGCCGGGTTGCAGAAATAGATGCTCATTGATAAGACCTACCTGAGTTTCTTCACTTTAACTATGTGGGCAAGAACGATGATTGTTATGAACTCAGGAAGACTGTTTGCCACGCTGGCTTCGGGTCGATGACCAATCGATGCAATTTTACCCGCGGGCAAACAATACAAACGTGGCTGTATCTGTAGTTGTAGTTGCAGTTCAGCTGAAGTTGTGTTTGTATTCACTTTAAGGCGTGCCTGTGAGAAACCACGCCCGTGCCAAGGCAACCGCGTGGGTACTTTTCCGGCCCCAACCGTCTTCATTAACAACCGAACCTTTTATCAGCCTTGACCATTTACCCTTTATCGACAACGCCACATTTTCCTGTCACTACTACCCACCAGCTCTGATGTGCTTCCCGGGTTTGCTCCCAAGCTGCCTCCAATTCTTAATCACAGTCAACAACTTACTGGCCTATCATACAACTCGCCAGCACCAGTCTTCCCGAATCCACGACAATTATCCCCGATCACCATGAACATTCTCAAGCTGGAGGACGGAACCCCCATGTTAGTCTTTGAGTTATGGCGTACGCTGTCGATCCAGATCGACTCCCCAGATAGTAGCATTGCTCTGACTGCTGCTTCATTTAACCGCCTAGGTCCTGGCGGACAGGAATATTTCCGCCGTCAATGCAGGTACGCCAACTATAATCTATTATTGTTCCCCCACCCCAAACCTCCAGTACAACCATTATCCCACAAAGCAATACCTCCAAACCCCTTGTCTCTACCAGTTAAGGCGACTCCGCTAAATTGAGAATAACCAGTCTTCTGCTATCAAAACCCGTCGAGTTCGTTGTCGATGGTTCAAATAAAACTCGGCTCTATTTGGGAAATCCCAAGGATCTCCAGGGGAGGCTGGACGCCGTTATGACCCGGCATCCAAATGACAAGTTTGCTATTTTGTACCGCCGCAGACCTACCAAGAAATAGGTGAGACCTTGATTTTCCCGTACCTGCTCCCATGGACACCAAAGGCGTTACGGGACTTCAAGCAGCATGCGTGGCCCGTTGTGAGCAACAATTACTGCTAGCATCAGCAGCCTTTAGCGTAGTTTATCGCAATATCGTCGCTGAGCTGACTGAAAGTGTAGAGCACCGAAAATAGGCCTCGGACTCCCGGGGTTGGGTGGAAATGGACCTTATGCAGCAAACTGATCTGTACGAAGTACTGAATATGGTTCGGTTTGTTCCTGGCGTACTCGTACGAATTCCCAGCGAGCAGAGTACAAGTGATAGGATCGATATCATACAAATGCCCTACGACACTGGGAATGATAGGAACGGAGTTCACCTAGTTATTAACAACGCTTCCCTCCTTTCTGGTCTTATTATATGACATGGGCTCTTGGGACTATTTCCATTCCCCTGCTGTGTTGATGATTAATTGATCCACGGGCAACGTTCGGTTCGCCGAGTTTCTTAACCCTCGAGATGAGCCAATGGCAGGGCTGCCACCAATTACACCGTCGTCCACTGGTGGACTAGTGTAATTGACGAGTGTAAACCACTCGTACATCAATCCACTGACTTTTCGCCGTACATCAATTAGAGTCAGGCTTCAGTGTAGTGTAATGTAATGGACGATGGTGGATGAGGTCATAATAGGCTTCGGTTGGTGGCTTATAGCTATGAAGCCCCATCACCGCTCCAACGATGGCCTCACCACCCGACTGAGGAGGCAATGCTTAGGCATCGATGGTCGGTATCAACACTGGCACGGTCTTCATTGAGTTTCTTTATGGGCTTTTTTCGCTCCTGCTGATCGGGTGTAGGGCCGACGTCTTTGTTCTTTGTACGTACATCACGTACATTACATCCAACTACACTACACCACAGCCCCTGGTGTATACACTTTTTCCAGGCTTTCGGTGGACGTGGTCAATTACATTAAATTCGGCCTGTTAGTGTAGTTGATGTAATTGGTGGCAGCCCTGGCCAATGGAGCCACTACTCGTAATTCAACAGTCGGTTGCGGTGAGTTTGCGGTGAGTTTCTGCTTCGATCGTACATCAATGGATATGCTTCGAGCTCGTGGAGGGCGGGATAGCTGACGGGTAGTACCCCTTGACGTGTTAGTAGACATGTCACATTGACCATATAGAGTATTTTGGTTCATAACGTTTCAGATGAGTCGATTGCTATTTAGGTACGGGTCGCTAGGCGACACCGGGGTCCTTCCAAGAGGTATGAGATGCACCACTATGGGGGTAACCATAAGCTTAAGCGCCTTCACTTAGCTACCAATGACCATCAGCATAGCCAAGTCGAGCTCGGCATTGGCTATCAAGCATGGGGAGGAGTGCTTTTAAGTTTTAAGTATGTAAGCCCTCATGGCCACGCCCCTACTCAAAGGCAAACAGATATACCCGTCACAGTTCAAGCACGGATGTGCAGGCACAGCTGGCCGTTGGATCGACTGGCTCGACGGAGTGGGTTCCAGCATTAACGGCCCGTATGGCATAATGGCATCACACCAGTGACCAATGGCACACTATTCTACAATGGCTGTAAGGATTTCAGGCAAGCCACAACGAAGCATGCCCAGGCGGGGATGTCCGCCATCCATGATCTGAGGGTGTGAATGTTTAGCCACCCGCGAAGCGTTTTGTTTCCTCGGGCCCTCGGCTCATCGTCAGAGAAATCTTTCAGCTTGGACACTAGCAATGAGTTGGGAATCACGTTAGAACTCATTTGCCTCGCCGGTAAACAACGACTTACTAGTCAATGGTACAAAAGCTATGTGGGAAATTGCGAGAGTGGTACCAGCGGCATACCATTTCCAAGCGCTGTTCGGCTTAATGTAGAAGTTACTGATGTCAGTCGCTGTTGTTAGCGTGTAAAGAATGGCGATGTCCCGGACGGCTTTCATGAAGAAAGTCCTGAAATAGGATGGGACGATCTCATTCGCCTTTTCGCGATGTTCCGGGGCGAGGAAGTTCTCAAGGAAGAGCCATTGGTCGTGCGAGAAGCGCATTGCCATGGTTGATGTGAGGACGGGTGTCACGCGTAGGACGACGAGCGGATCAAAAACCACCTTGGAGGCCATTTTATCGTTTGGGGGATATTACTTCGGTTAGTCCAGAATTAATACAGACCGTATACCTACCGGTATATGGTTTAAGGTTACATGGTTGGGAGAAATGCAAGTTGCAAAGAGAAAGCCAAGGGTGATCCAGGGGTAGATATGAGTGATTTTTCATGCTCGCCACTTTGTCCGGCTTCCATGTTTATATACGCCTCACTCTGTTTTCCTATTACGCTCTTACATATTAATCTGTCCGTGGGACATTATTACGCTCAAACTCCCGCCGCTTAGTCACGAACTACATAAGTTCAGTATCATAGAAGTTATAGCCGGCACGTTACCTATCTCAATAGGATTTGGGTCGACGTACGAAGTACGAAGTAGATAGGACAGCTGTTAATGCTCCGACGGAATGGTCAGGGTATTTTAAAAACAGGTAGGTACTTCGTACGCACGGCGGCACGGGCATAATTATCTCTCGAACCTGACAACGTTCTACGGCCAGACATCGAGAAACCACCTGACGCTGCGGTACTTTGGCCAGCTATGTGGACAATACCGTACCTAGGTAGCATATGGAGTGGATGATTGAAGGTATGCGATGATGTGTAATGTACACGCGCACCTATCAGTATGCTTACTGAGGCCCTTCCCCTGTCCCGTCTTGACCTGATCGACCCCGTTTGACTACGGCATCAAACACGCTGATATATAATTCATCTGTTGGGGCATGGGGCATCTGAGGTCGCCACCGGTATGGCTCGAAGGCCGGGCTATCTGTGTACGGCCCATAGCAGAGGTCTCGTCACACATCAAATGAGGGAGAACCGGTAAGCCAAGTTCATGAGATATACCCCTAAGAAGAGAAACCTTGAACCTCGTTGGCAACACACTGTTACCAAGACACCTACGCGTTCAAGCTAAACAAACCAAAAGCCAAGTGTCGGCTCTCAGCTGAAGCGGCACATATTACGATACTCACATGCATGACACCCCCTACTAGCCGACTAAATATCAACTCAACGAGACGCAGCCTAATAGTCCCTTACTAAGCACGAAGCTTACTCGAAACTCCTCATTCGACATCCAACCCAAAAGCAGCGTCCGGATGAGGAGGAGGGATATGTGTAGGTGGTTTACTATGGCCTATTAGAAGCTTTTGGAGCCATTTTACGTACTCGTAAAACCGATACGCATCAGGGAAGTAATAAGTATCGGAAAGGAGTCAACGTAAACGCCGTCGTCGTGACAGCCGAACCCTTGGTTGTTCACTGCTCGTTTCCCTTGCAGTTGTGCCGCAGCCGTCCGCGCGAATGGCGTCGACTGTCGATAGTTAAGTGGTTGCATCTAGGTACCCGAGCAAATTCCACAAGATTACACACGCCACATCGTCTGCAAGCCTTTGGGTAAAAAGATTGATAGTCAACGAATGAGCCTTGATTCTGCGGCGATCGCGATTTTTTATCTAATTACATTATCATCTGACCGGTACTGAGTTAATGATAAAACTTCTTCGCAAGGCCTCAGCGCCTCTAGCCTCCCAATGTGCTGTACTGTTGAAAGCATCTGGGGCTTCAAAAACACGTTTACAAAGCTCGTGGGATGTGGGGGACCAGGAGATGCTATGTGTCGTTATCATCGTCCCTTTGCTTATTCTGTTGTTATTGGGAAACGGCTCACTTGAATCTCGATATAGGCTCGTCGCGACGTGATCGCTGATTCGTACGGGGTGTGGTCATGGTACGCCAGTCGCACAATTATCAGATGGTTAGGTCTGAATTAACTTGAATGTGAGCCGATGGCGAACCCGAATAAACCAACCCTACCAAGGTATCCATGGACTTGCTGAGTGGTGCATACGCTTAACTTTTTTCTTTCTTTTTTTCTTTGCCCGTATACTGAGTTGAGAAAAGCTGCCTTGAGGTTGGCTAGCCGACTATTTGATAGCTTCAGTTTAACTTTCGTTGTCGTTGGCGGGCTTTTCGCCGGCACCCATGCGTTCATTCCATTTTCGCTTGCCAACGCGCGTCTCGTAATGGGGGGCCGAAGTTTTGATGTCTACCATAGCATTTTCGACGGCAGTTTTCATCTTATTACGATAGCAATCCACTACACAATGTCAGCATCATTCAAAGGAGTTGTTAGTGGCGGAACCTACGAGCTCGTTGCATGAATACGGTTCGACCCGCAAAGGGCCGGCCATTTAGCCAGGCCATTCGAAACCCGAGGTCGTTCAATCGTACCTCTTTTGTCCGGCTCCGCTGTTTCATCCTTGGTATGGCGACTTCTCCCTCGGCTCCATTAGACATCGGGACTCTAACCATGGTGCAGTCTCTTGCTCGGTTATCCCTTGAGCGCCCCGTGCGCCCTCCACTGACCTCCACATCATGGTCACTCAGGTCATCTTCAAAGAAACGGCTGCCAGTCGCACTCGGTGGGGGATCCTGCATTTCGCGAGGAAAGTAGCTCCGCGCATATACTGCTGATCGCTTTCGAAAGGAATCAGGGATCTCCTTCGTATCAACACCTTCCAGTTGTACACGCACACGCAAACGACCGCCTCGTTTGCTATCGTCAACGAGTATAAACTTCCGCTTCTTAGATTCAGGGATGTCCGGAAATAAGCCCTCTGGCCTGACATCCTCATCTCCCCGACCGTCACGAGTAGCTGCCGTCGGGCCATGGTGAGAACTAACGAGACCGTCATGCAAGGCGGGCCCTGAGACTGCATGACTGGGGTATTGCTGAGCATATCCACTAAAGACATGGGATGGCCGTACATCTTCCGCAGGTCCAGACCCTTGTCCACTGGGTGCTTGATGATGATGATGGGATTCATCGATGTACTCTCCGTCCCCTAGAAGACATACACGGGTATCAGCTTGACTTTCTCTCAGTTGCAATAGTGTAGTGCGGTGGATTTCAGACATCTCGAGAATCAACGCAAGTAATTGCAATTTGGGATGAAAGGAGCCTGTAATACAGAATTGCGATGATAAGCGGATGGGATGATATGTGCGCGAAATGTGTTTGTGCAGTGAGATGCAGAACGATGCCATGCAGCTTTTGGCCCCAACAGTGACAAACGCCTCAGCAAACCGGGGCGACTAGATATTGTACAGAAATAGTGCCAGATTTTCCATATGCTCCCCCATCGCGCCGGTGGCTTTTGAGGCCCGATATATAAACATGAAAAGCATCCATCCCAGTCAAAAGCCAAGTAGGTTACTGAGTATAATAATAACAAGAGGTATCACAACGGCAGCGGCTGTAACATCAACGCGTCAATCACATCTGGTACATACCGACTTCGTCCCCTCCACCCGGCGCACTTCCTTCGTGGGCGTGATGGTGATGCATCTGCGAACCCATACTACTCATCCCAGGTTTCCCTAAGGTTGTTGATGAATTAGGCCCTAAGGCGCCGGGTGTAGACATGGCTGTCGGGCCACTAGGACCCGGCAAATGTGCAGAGTGAGGCTGAACTGTCTTTCGGTTGTTCATCTTAGCCATGCGGCGCACACGACGACTTCGCAGCCTAGGGTCTTGGTTGCTGTTTCGCCAACTGTCCACAGCTCGTTGAATAAGACCTCTCTTGCCTCGTAGACATGGGTTTAGCTGGGCGAGCGCCCATCCTACGGTGTTGCATTCAGTCTCATATTGGAGTCGGTTACCACGATACTGATCCTTGGAACAACATGCTCGGGGATAAACACAGTTTTCCGTTCTGAAATCAGCGCCCAGATCATCTGTGTTTACTGACTCCACATCACAGCGTATTGTATATTCCATTTTCACCCTATCCCGAGAGTATTCGAACGCAATCCATTGAACTCCATTGTTATCCTGCCTCACAACTAATGGTGTCGTTGCTGGAATTGGGCCTGGGGCAGCGTTGCTGGTGATTCCCGGGGTAGAGGTGGCTGTTGGTGTCGAAAGCTGCGCCCCATTCTGGTTGGGCTGGGCGGTCCCTAGCGGACCAGAGCCGGGCCGCTGTAACTGTGGTGCCATTTGAGGTTCTAACTTTGCATGTCTTGGACTTCCAGTAATCCCTGTCTGAGCGTGTTGGCTGGCATGCTGAGCGATATGATGCTGCGGGCCGGTCTGAGACATCATCATGCTAGGTTGCGACGTCATAGGCTGGTGTGATTGTTGCCCATGTGGCTGGTATGGCGATGGGGCTTGCGGTGGGATCGACGAATATTGGGGCTGTTGGCCGGCATAGTACATGGGTTGATGTTGCAATTGAGAAGGGGGCTGCCCGTAAATACTGCGGTGTTCATGGGCTGAGGGGGACGCGACTGACGCTGGAGAGTTTGACTGTGGCGTATGATACGACATGGGTGGATATGGTCGGGGCATTTGAGCTGCAGCCATCATATCGGACGTGTCTGTGTAATGGCATAAGTCAAGGCGTCAAAGAGTCGCTCTTGGGGCGATGCGATGCATCAAATGCGTACCTGCTGATGTATACCCACTGGTTGTGCCCGGCGTACTATATGCGCTTTGATGAGCGTAATATGGCAGGTCTTGGGTATGTTGCGCGTTTCCGGAGTGGCTAGATGCCTGGTAGGATTGTAATGAATGCGAAGAGTATGTCGCAGGGTGCTGGGATTGCGCCGCAGGCGCCTGGTGGTGCTGAACTATACTAGTAGGTCGGCTGTGTTGTTGAAGATGTTGAGAGGCGGCTGGTCCTTGTGAATGATGGGGATGATGCTGATTGACAATGGTTAGTTCAGGATTCCCAAACGCGAAATAAGAAATCGTAACAATTGTGTATAGTCCTGGACACGTCTCCTTGTACTCAAGGGTTGGCGGGTTCCAACCATCCCCATCAGGGTTCAGCGGCTAGGCAAGGCTGGTAATGTGATCGGGGGAGAATTGGTTGGTGGGGGGGACCGGGGGAAGGGGGGAAGCGGGGAGGGAGGGTGTCGAAAGGTGAGTTATAAAACTGGAGCCAGAGAGATGCTGGAGAAAGAGCTGTGCTGGATAGGTAGGTAGAAAACGAACACCGGGCAGCGGTAGGTGCTCCTCTGGGGGATGCAGGTGGGGTGGCTAGGTAGCAGCCTGGAGGAGACACTGGGAACACTGGGAACACTGGGAAATCTTAAGGTTCACCAACTAGGTTTGCAACCACAAGGTTCGCTTCCTTGCTCAGGCCGACAGACAGTGTTCAGGTTCTTATCGCGTCAGGACGGGACAAGGGAACGGAAGCGCCAGCACGAATACTCGCTGCAGAATGTCAATCCCAAGAGGCGTCTTTGCGCGGCAGCTATGGAATTGAGGTCTAAGCGAAGCAGGGGATACCGTCAAGCCGGGGGTTACGCGCGATTGTTCCACGCCAGAATGAAAGCAAGCAATGGTGCAAAGGGGGGGAGGGGCCTTGTCAAGGATGAGCAGAGTTTGCCTCAGAGGAATCGAAGATGGGATATTTCCTCTCGCCTGAAGAGGGTGTGTGGGTGTGGATTGATCAAGGTGTGGGACGACACATAGAAAAGTCGTGACCGGGGTGGGGGGGGCCTTGGGCTGCACTTTATATGAGATGGCCAATGATGATAGAGCTGCGACGACCGGGCAGTGATTGGATCCCAGTGGGACTGCATGTCCGGGCCTAGCCAAGACAACTGGAAGGCGGTGTGCGTCGCCCCCCCCAAGTACCGGTACCTCGGCTAGGTAGGTCCCACAGGGCGTCTGACTGTCTGACTGTGCGTGGCACGCTTATCGCGTGCCTAAAGTGGGCGTAGGCTTTTCGGCCAAAACATAACACACAGGTTATATACAGACTGTGCAAGATGGCCCGTCGCTGGAAAGCAGGTTTGCAGGTTGCAGGTTTGCAGGTTTGCGTTGCGGGCTTGCGTTGCGGGCTTGCGGGTTTGGCAGGTATGCTGCGCGATGCTGGCCGAACATGCTCGGACAGCCTGCTTCTGTTGGCCCGGCCTCTTTCATCAGGGTGGCTCGCAATGGTCGGCGCATCAGCTGCAGTGCACTTGAATAAGAACCGTGTGGCGGTCGATTGATTGCTCCAAGTCTCGGGGCTGGGCCTTGCCATTGGACAATCGGGCCAGACCCACTCTGCTCCAACCACCACGCGCCCACACCTCTCGTTTGCGCTTGCATCGAGTCCAACCGTTTTCTTCAGGCGGTATCCTTGCCTCCTTGCTAGTGACGTTTGCGAGTACGTAGCTGGCTTGTCTGCTCTTTCTGCCTAGACTTGGGTCACAACAGCCGCGGCCGTGCTTGAGTTGAAGGATGCTGTAGTCACAGCACCGTAAAGCCCAGGTTGGGAGGAGGGACTAAGAAAACAAAAGGGGCATAGTCGGCTAACGGGGCAGGTCGCACGTTGCTCGCAATTCTGATAACGTACCGACGTTTCCGAGTCGCATTTGGCGTTGATGCAGAAAAATCGCCATTAACGGCGCAACTCGCGCACTCCTGGGCAATTTCGAAGCGTGCAAATTGTAGACTTGGCAAAAGTAGTTTTCTCAAGTGGACACCAACAGGTAGAGGTAGATGTGCCGCTCGGCATTCCGACAGTGAGGGCGCCGCAATTGAGCACGACTTCTCAATTGGCAGCCGGGCTCGAAATAGGTATCGAGTCGTCGGGCACAGTGCGTCTAGGGTTGCTGGTGCCGGCAAATGAAGTGGCGGGACCTAGGAAAGAATATAGGAATGGCGGTGCTCGTGGTGGTGATAATGATGGGCGATCAGTGGTCAGTTAGGCTTGGTCGGTGCAGTGGTTTGGCGCGGCGATGGTGCTAAGCAAGTCGCCCCACAGGCCACACAGGCCACACAGGCCACACAGACACACACAGACCACACAGGCCCGCTACCATTAGGTGACCTCGACCATACCGGGGCAGGAGCCCGGGCCTGACCACGCCCCCTTAACCACGTTCCAGAAGGAGAACCCACCTCCCAACACCCCCACATCCCCCCCGGTCGCTGTGAAACACCTGGGCCCTAGCAAGTCCTTGCCTGCTCTGTGAAGTCCTGACCTGGACAAGCTTGCGACTGACAGCGACTTTTCTCGAAGCAGGCGTCCGACCATACGATCCGAATCAGCCCTTTCGGTTGTCTGGTAGACCCAAGGGTCCTTGTCCTCTGCAACCCACGGCAGCTCACACTTGAGGCTGAAAACCTGCACCCGTCACTTGTGGCCCATGCAGGCGCTCTTCAGCTCTAAATTCGCTTGGCACAAGCCATCTTTATATAAAACAAAAAATGTCGCTCTGCACCACACCATCGGGAATGGAACACCGAGTCCGTTGGCAACGTGTTTTGTGTTTGAGAGAATCGGGCCATCAGATAGGAAAAAAAAAAGAGAGCAAAATAAGGCAAGGTGCACTCACCGGGTCTGCGTGCTGTTCGTCTTTGACGTAAGGGCTCGGGGCCTGCCGGTGCTGTGCCATCTTCATAATCATCGCCGTATTTCGTCACTAGCGGAACGTCGCCTGAGCAACTATTAGCAATGCAACGATGATCCATGCATCGTGAAGCTATTCTCCCCACCAGGTCCCCCGGGGTTGGTCGGCTGGTTTGTTTAATGCCGCAGTCGCCCATTGGGAAAGATGCGGCGCGTGTGTGAGCGGTCCAAAGCAGGGATGGCCATGGCAAGATTCAGTAGGCCTGAGAATACGCCCATGTGCGCGCGTGCTATGAAGGGTTGTGTCGGGGAGCGGGGAGGGAAGGGGCCGAATCTGGGGCTCGAAGACGTTATAGCTGAAACAATATTCGTCGAAACTTACTTAAACACCGATATTTATAATGATCGCATGCAATGACCACACTCAGTCAACGGCTAGCGAGCTACGATGGAAGTGGTAGGTGAACAATCGAGCAATTGACTGAAAACTGTGTTCAAGAGGATTAGATGCGATATCAGGACAGACATGGATGGGATATGCTATGTACGCGACGTGACCGTGGTAGACATGGAAAGGGATTTCAGAAATTAACAGAATGCTTATAAATAGAAGTGGGTATCATAATGCCAAAGGTGAAATTAAACGGAGAGGGATAAAAAGATTCCTCGCATGAATTCTCTCATGCAAGTACTATCTCAGCTGAGAGCTACCGAGATTGCATTGCAACTGGCGCCAATGGGGACACCCGTTGTAGTGTATGTTGTAGCTTAAGTAGTCCACAGCAAAAAACTGTAACGGTCTACACTACGGCGGAGGAGTGTAGGGGCTGCCTGTTACCGACGCGACGTAGAGGACGTGGGACATACCTCGAAATCCAGGTACCTGATACCAAAGGAGCCCCTAGTTAAGACGAGGCAGCTATTTCCTCGTGTAGTCTAGCGTCGTGGGTATTAGTGAGCGGTCTGTGTGTAGGTACTACCTAATGTAGTGTACCGGGCCGGGGGGTAAGGGGGCAAGGGGGATGAACTGGACAACGGTCGCACGTTGTGAGCCGCCCGTCGCATGTCTTGGGTGACAAATCCCAAGTGGGGGGAACCGTGTCTTTTCTGTGGAACCTGATTTCTTCCTTGTGTGGCGTGGGTGTCTGGTACGGTACCTAGACAGGACCCGAGTCGGGCTTAATATTAAGAGGTCGTACCTTGATTTTGTGTTGCGGCGCCTCGCGCCCTTGACGTCTGGATTTTATTTTCCCCTGCCTTCTAACAATTGATATGTAGTGGCTTGCGGCTAGGTCTCCGACCAGATCTGATCGATGGTTAGTTCCTGCAATTGGGTGTATATAGTAGACAATCGAGTTGCCACGAAAAATCATAGTACGGAGAATGACAATGGAGCAGCGGGCCGGCGGGACCAGGGTATGAACCTGGTAGGACCCGGAGTACCTAGCCAAAGCAGTGGCGGTATCTAGCCCATGGCAGCAGGCCTACTAAGTAGGTCACAGTCCGGGGAAGCCATGCATCTCCGTTGACACCACTTCCTCTGCGGCTACAAATGTAGCGCTGGCGTAGATACAGGGGTATGTGCAGGGGAATCAGACCAAAGAAGGGTTACGTCTTGGACTGTCCCAGGATATATGATGGCCGCGGAGAAGGGGTGTTTCAATGATAATGAATACGAGAACGGAGGCGGCTAAATATGGGACATGGCCGTTCAAGTAGATCATGACGAAGCCATACACGTGGCTAGAGGAATTCGACCTCTGCCTGCCACTGAAACCGGTCTGATGGTGTGTGGAAATGAGATGGTCGTACCTCGGTTTTGCGTCTGACAACGGCGCTGAGTAAAACGGTGGCTTATAGATTGTTGCAAGTCAATCTCAATCAGACGGCAAAGTTTTAATGTCTGCGCTTTTTTCACCATATATTTTCCGTCAGCCTACCTTTGATCATTACTAGATGGCAGCTGCGAGCAACGGGTTCATAGGAACGACTTACAAGAGTGCCAGGACTCAAGTCGAAGTGTGCTGTTGAGCTGACCGCCCCGGTTCGAATCTGTGCGACGCCAACCACAGAAAGAATGTGCCGGGCCAGCCAGTGCCAGAAGGAACTCGTAACGTTGACTGTCGGACGGATAGGTGTTGCGTCGAAATGATGCCCGCCGCAAGAATAGGGGCGTGGAAGCTGATATCGGGATGAGATCCGGAATCTATTGGAAGTCGCGGTCTCTGTGCGATCTGATTGTCTGGACAAGTGCGTACCCGCGTGTTGGCAGCGTGGATAGCGATGGTGATGTACACGCGTCGCCAATTCTTTCAAGGTAGCGGGGTCTTCCCATGAGCACAGCTGAGTTATGAACTTCGGTCAAGGCGACTATTTCAGTGTTCTCCTCAACGCAGGCTGGCTCCAACCCAGCCCTCGAGATTAATGGACGGGTTTGGCGCAAGGTACTGGCAACCGAGGTGACGACAGTGGCATGGAAACAGCCTAAATGCAGCATCTAGCAGAGCGATCAGATCAGTACTCGTATTTGCAACCGTGCCGGCTACAGTCAGCGGTAGCAAGCGCCGCAGTCCCAGCAGAAATCAATGCCCTCCGCCAAAAGATGCACTTGTTCGATGAAGAATAACTGCGTCGACACCTTTAGGCCGAGGACCCTAGTCGTCCGCTACGCGGCGGCATGTATACAGGCAAGTATTTCTGGGAGCTTTGATGCAAGTGGTGCAACTCTTGGCCTGGGGGGCTCATGCATGCTACAAGGACATGGTGCACTGTCTGGGTTCCCCTGTCCCGTCTTCAAACCTGGGTAGCTCCACATTGGAGAGTTCTACCTACTTGCTCCAGAAAGCATGTAATGATAAAACGAAGAATATCCCAGTACCATCGAACATACCGAAGAACCGAAACAAAATGGGAAAAAAAGGGGCCGTACAAACTGGCGATCACTGTTGAACAAGCCCGGGGTGGCCCAGAAGTTGTGGCAGTAATTTAGACTCGTTATAGACTGAGTGGACGGTCTGTTCGCGGGGTTCTGTACAATGACCAGGAACGACGGTCAATCTGCAGACACTCCCATTAGTTCACCGCTGCAAGAGATAGAGGTGTCGGACGATGGTGGAGCAACTAGAGCGGGAAGAAGGAACTCGTATTGATCGAGAATATGCGAAACAAAGGCGCTACCTAATCACAGCGCGTCGTTCTGCAAGGGCCTTTGGGTTCTCTGCTGTGGCATGATCTGACTAGGAATAGATCTTGGTAGGTCAAAAAGAGATGATGGCGTATGCGCGCGTAGTTGCACTCTATGACAAGACAGCACAGCACATGCCGACCAATAGCGAGAAGAGCGAGTCCAGTTTCCTATCCGGCTTGGCTGTGTCGTGGACGGAATTGACACGCCGGCATTACCTTTCGTACAACGTCGGGAAGTAAACGAAGCTTAAATGAGAGAAAAAGAAAGACGGAAGCGGAAGCGGAAGCAGAAGCAGAAGCAGAAGCAGAAGCAGAAATAGAAGCAGATGATTACCAGCAAAGACGGCGGCTAGTCTCAGCGCAGCCAGTCTTACCATTGAGAAATCACCGAGTCCTAACTGTGATTTTCTATTGTTGACGTGCTTAGCTTAACAACGGTACTAGTGACGTTTATAGGCAATGGCGTGAAACGTTGACTACCGGTAGCTTTTGAATAATCGAAGCCTGCTTGTCTCGCGGTTGGAGCACAGCAGCAGAAGACGCAGGCGTGACGATAGCAGGTCTGTCAGACCGTTGCTGTAAAATGTGGTCAACCACTCTGTCGCTCGCAGCCACTCTTCTCCCTCTGGCTGGCGCGTCGTTTTAGTAGTAAAGGCTTGTTCGCGTGCTATGATCGGTGGGACTGGAGTATGTCTGTAAGGGAAGTTGAAGGCCTCAAATGATGTGGGAGATGGTTTGATATCAAAGTACGTACCGGACAGGACTACTTTCGCACACTAGATGCTTAGACGAAGCACGTCCTTTTGGCTTTTCCAACGGTTTTTACCAGGATGATAAGCTTAGCGACAAGGGGGGTTGCAGGAACTTCCAGGGAGACAGTGGAGTGGCTCCGGGCGAGTAACAGATCGATGACGGGAACGAACAACACTAAAAGAAGTCGGCGGGAACATGGGGGAAGATGGGGTGGAGCGGAGGAGGCCCCAACGTAAAGTACAAGGTACTGTTTACGCTAATGCGCTATTAGTGTACCGGCAGGAAATAGGGAATCATTTTGGGCAAAAGAGAGCTCGGCTGTTTCTCACTGTTATGAGAATACTACCTAGTGTCCTAACATACATAGTACCTACATATGTTTACTGCGTAGGTGCAGATAGCCCCCCTACCATTAGCTGCTGAGGCATACATGCGACGTACATACATGAACTCGCTGGGATGCAAACCTGACGCGTTGCAGGGGTGGTGGGGGCATGGCGCATGGAACATGGGTTATGGACCACGGAACATGGAGAACTGAGAATATGAAAGGGGAAGAAGATAAGCCACTGCTACATGCCCAGCTAGTTACTATACCTACTGGCCTATAACTATATGTAGGCAAATATAGGTGGTCCGTAATATATTAGTGGTCTGTACTTCATACTTCGTACATATAACTACAGGCTAATGGACGCACGTACGTATTGCTTCTTTTCCGGTTACATTGTAGGTATATATCGCCAATTCGGACGTACCATAGCTCAATATCAACTTCCCTACGATCTAAAGAAGGCAACCTAGTTACGCATGGAGAAAATGACGGCCGCAACGGTCAGTAACGCTGTGGTTACCTGCAGCACTTCTACTTGTGTACGGAGTTGCGTACGGAATACTGCCACGGTCGATAGTATATGCGGAGGTGAGTGAGGTAGGAAAGCGTTTGATCACTTCGTACGAAGTACATACTAAATAAAGTAAAGTACTGTACACTACATACTGCAATACGCTTAACTACCTAAGTACCTACATAGGTAGTAGATGATGCGCAAGTGGCTAGACATCCCGGTAAGTCACATGTCATGGGTAGGTAAGCAGACGGATACCTATATTCCCCAGATAGGAGGTAATACCTATCTGTTGTTAATTTTCGTGCTTTCTTATATACAGTAGTGTAATGTAGGTAGTACACTAGGCACACTTCGAGTTATTTATCCGTACTCTGCAGACTAGGTAGTATGTGCTTACGCCTACTGTGCTTATAAATATGCTATCTAACACCACCGTCCCGGCTTGAGCGGAAGTGGCCCGTGTGGGCAACGGAAGTGAGGTTGGCATGATGTTGGTTGGCCTGCCTCAGCTGCGCAATGATACCTGCTGCGTATTTTGTACTCATAAGTACATACATACATTATTGTGCCATACGGAATACACTAGTTCGTAATATACTTCAGAATTAATGTACCAAATTACGGATGTACACCTGCGGTCATTACTTGCAGTTGAGAGGTAAACGAGCCCCGTCGTTTACTAGGTACCGTAAGTTGTCTGATGCCCAAGAAGTATGAAGTACATAACTAGTATTATGTATGGTATGCCAGCACTCGGCGTTCACAACATTATATTCGATATCGAACAACTACGGATTGTATGAAGCGTCGCACAGGCAAAAGCAGTCTAGTTACCAACCTAGGAAGATGTCGACCTTGGAAACAAACCCTAGTGTATGGACTACTACCTACTCTGAATTCGCATGAATTCGCCGTGTACATACCTGTGTCTGTTAGCTCAGAATTATAGCCACGTGAAGATGTCGTGATATCCAGGGAACCAAAATGCGACGAGGAAACGCAGGCCCGGATTTCAGGGGCAACCTTGGCAGCCCGTTGAGTCGAGTTAACAGGCGAAATATGGGGAACTCCTTGCTAGCAATGCTACATAGACCGGGATCTGCAGTAATTAACTAAGAATCCTAGATAGTGAGATCCAGCACCTCGGGTTGGGACTTGGGTGCCTTGGGACGGCACCGGCACACCCTGCTCTTAAGCCTTATTAATACGTCGCCAGCTACGTCCGTAGATGGTGCAGTTAGCTAGGTACTATGTAGAGGGCCCCCCCGGCTAGTGGATCGCACAGAGCAATGGATCACCGATTTGCTTAGTCAGCTAGCATTCCTATACTGTTCGGCCCGAAAAACGAAGGTACCTATTCGCATCCATATTCCTAGAACTATTTTGCGGTTTCAGGGGTAGAACTGACGTGGCTATCGACTAGGTACCATAGCGGCAAATAGTGGTTTCGGAGAACGATTCTTTTTGCAAGGGAACGCGTCTCTGTATAACAACCATGTTTTCACAAACTAACGTTAGTTTGACAAGAACTGTTGTTTATTCTCGAAAAAACAAACCGTTCCCTTCCACCCCCCTAATACCGCCACCACCTAGTCACTTAATTAATGCCACCTACTCTTCTGTCACCTACCTATTCCTCTGCTACCTGCTACCTGTCAGAATAACTGTATATAATTATATAAGCACGAGCTCCACAATAAGTGGTAAGAAGCTCGGACCACCAGGGAGGGGGTGCTTAGTGTGGGGAAACACCCACACAACACCTGGAATTATGGAAGAGGAAATCCTCTTCCTTCCTTCAACCTACAACCAAGTCAATCAACAGAATCAGTTCCTCAGAAAAGAGCTTCTCACTGCACCGTACGAAGTGCCTGTCTATTCTATCAATTAAGAGTCTCATCTGCAAAAACCAATTCTACCGACATCAGAATTTACAGGTAAAATGTCTACCTTAGCAACTTCTGAAACCTACATCCCGTACCGTACGGTTGAGGACTACTATGCATGGAACAAGGCATTTGAAGCAGCTGCACGAACCTACAAGGTTTGGGACTACATCCAACCTGAAGGACGCGAGCTCTGGCCGGCTGCCCCAAAAGCTCCGAAGGAACCTACTGAGCCAGCCCACAATACTCGAGGCTCAGATGATTACGACCGCCAGATGGCCGTCTATGACAAGGAGCTATCACGCTACGCCTTGAAGATGAAGATCTATAACGACCACGCGCGAGATGCTGCTAAGCTCAAGGAATGGATGGATCATACAGTTAGTGCACACATCCGTACCACACGTTTCAAGGCAGAGAATACGATCTCCCAGAACTATGATATTATCCGAGAGATGGCTGGGATCTCTGTGGAGCGTGACAAGGAAGAAGCAAGGCTCGACTACGAAAGGATCGTCTCAAAGGCATTTGTGAAGCTCCCCAAAGATATGAATGCGTGGATTCAAGCATGGGAGGAAACCATTGACAAGGCAATCGAGAAAGGCGTTACGGAGCTCCAGACATCACGAAGAATCGTTTCTGGCCTAGAAACAGTGCTCAGTAAGGTGCTTCCAGGCTGGATTCTCCCGCTTCGTCAGATACACAAGGCAGCACTTGATAACAACACACTGAAGCATACCGAGCTTGCCAAAGACCTTCGAGAGCCCGCCATTGCACAACCAGACCTATTCAAGACTACGAAACGTTCGACTCATGGAGCATTTGTTACCTATGCAGGTGACCAGGAAGATGAAGAAGAACACCTCGATAAAGCTAAGGACAATGAGCAACACGACAACTCACGAGAGAGCTCCAGAGGAAGAGGTGGCGGACGTGCCAGAGGTAGAGGACGAGGAGGAGCTGGATGGACAGACTCGCGAAGCTCGTCATCTCGCAAACGCAACAGAAACGCAGTATGCCCAGCATGCGAGTTCAACCATGAACTAGAGGAGTGCTTTTACGTGTTCCCGGGAAAGGCACCTGACAACTGGTCACCAAAGTCTTTCTATACTAATATGATCAAGCTCCGCATAGACACTGACGAGGAGCTCGCCAAAGCTATCTCAAGAATTAAGCTCAAGAAGTCAAAAGCTCCTGAAAAGAAGGACCATTGACTAGAACGTCGGATCGTGGGGAGCACTATTCAAGGGTGGAATAGTGTATTTGCGGCCTATGACAATACTTACCCACTGAAGAACTCCACGATCCTTGACTCTGGTGCGACGCTTCCCATCTTTAACGAGATCAAACGCTTTACCAATCGCCGCCCAGCTACACCCGGAGATCATATTATTGCAGGAGACACAGAGCTCCCCGTACTAGAGTATGGTGATGTTGATATAGTCACGCAGAGCCCTAAGGGACCCTGTCTTATGAAGATCGTTGGCGCTGCATACTGCCCAACCTTTGCCACTAATGTGGTTTCCCTTCAAATGCTAATGCGTGAAGGAATCTACTGGGATACAGAAGCTCGTCCTACACTTCTGAGGCGCTCGGGTACCAAAGAAATCATCTGCAGGCTTCAAGATCGCTTCGATCAGTTTGTACTTGAATACCTGCCATTATCGATCACCAGCCAAGCTTTCCACGCATGCAAGGAGAGGTTCACTACCTATACAGCTCGCAAACCAGTGAAGAGTGATGTTTATAAGTGGCACATGCGTTTAGGCCACCCAGGTCCAGAAACACTTCGTCATATCATGAACGAAGCTGAGGGGGTGAGGTTTAAACACTCACCAGAAGCAGAAATCAAGATGACCGACTGCGATGCATGTGCTCAAGCAAAGATCCGAAGGAGCATACGGCGTGAGCCTCGAGAGCTCCCTCGCAAGCCAGGAGTCAGGATTGCTGTCGACTTCCATGACTTTGAGCCTACCACCTACTCGAACACTTCAGTGATGCTTGTAACAGATCGACACTCTGGATATATCTGGGATCACTACATGAAAGACCGTCAAACTGCGAGCGTTATAGACGCACTCGAGAGGATCATTCGTCGAATCCACAATCGTTACAATGTCAAGGTAGAAGTGATCGAATGTGACAACGAGCTTCTCAAGCATGAGGATGGGCTCGACGAGCTCCGCGCCCGTTTTCCTGATCACTCTTTTGATTTCGAGCCCTCCGCTCCTAACACACAAGCTCAGAATGGTGGTGGCGAGCGCTCAGGGGGTGTTATCAAAGAAAAAGGCCGAGCAATGCGTATAAGCTCAAACCTTCCAAAAGCCCTATGGCCTGAAGTCACGAAAGCAGCAGTTTACCTTCACAATCGATCTCCAAAGTATATTTACAACTGGAAATCCCCGCATGAACGATTACACAACTACTTCATGTATGAAGAAGGGATCTTGTCGTCAAGGAAGCCAAAGCTCGCTCACCTAAAGGCTTATGGGTGCAAAGCATATGCCATGACAACAAACGCACAGCTCAAACGTAAAAGAAAAGATCGTTACGAAGCCAGGGCTTGGATTGGTTATCTCGTTGGCTATGATTCGACAAATATATATCGTATATGGAATCCAGTCAACAACGCAATCGTGTCTACCAGGGACGTTATCTTCAATGAAGAAGCGTTCTATGAAGGTGACAAGAAGATGAGAGAAGTCGATCTTGTCAAATTAACGCCAGAAGCTCTTGCGACTCTAGCTGACCAAGCTGACCCAGATGAGACTGGTCCTGAAACTTTGAATACCTTTGCTGAACTTGACCATGATACTCTAGTTATCGATGAGCACTCGGCAAATCAAGAGCTTCCGAACAATGAATCACAAGAGGAAATTGTGAGTAAAGCAGAAGAGCCTATCGCTAACTCATTAAGAGCTCCAGATATCGATACAGTGATGGCAAATACGGACCCTCCTGAGCCTGATCAACTCAAGGTAGTGGAAGCGTTGCCTACACCTCCAAGTACTCCCGAGGTTATATCCCCAGCGAGTCTTTTTACTGCGAGCTTTACAAAGACTGTGTATGCAGCTCTGTCAATCAGCTCAGGCCAGGACCCAAAAAGGCCTGAAGCCAACCAGGACCCAAAAAGGCCTGTAGCAAGTCAGGACCCAAAACGGCCTGCAGAAAGTCAAGACCTATCACGGCTTGCAGAAAGTCAGGACCCAAAACGGCCTGCAAAAACCCAGGACCCAAAAAGGCCTGTAGCTATAAGTGAGGACCCAAAAAGGCCTACACTAAGTCAAGACCCAAAACGGCTTGCAATAAGTCAGGACCCAAAAAGGCCTGCAACTGCTACGGGATGTATGTCCCCGGCAGAACATAATGCTATCAAAGAGGTTTCCTCGATGGCAAGAGCTGATCAGCAGCAAGCGGCAAGCTCATCCCTCAAAGATCCTAATATATGTTGGCAAGCTACCTTCTGTGCAGGTCGATTAAGCTCTACAATAGGAGAAATCAATGGAGAACCTGTGAGCAAAGCACGATACAAGCCACAGTTATCTACCAAGCTCCCTAGCTATCAAGATGATGCACCAGCACATGGATACGCTCCAGATCATACTCCCGAACGCTCTTTAGAACAGCGTATTCTAGCTAAAGAAAAGGTTCATCGCCGAGAACTTCCGCCCCCGCCACGTATTCATGGGGAGCTCCTTCGGCACCCACTTGGAGAAGGCTTCCGTCAAGCCGAATTGGCACATCTACAAAGTCACAAAGATATGAAAACATGGGTAGAAGTCGACCATAAAGAGACCCAAGGCAAGACCTTACTGGATTGTATGTGGGTATATGTATACAAGTTCGACAAACATGGGATCTTCTCAAAGTGCAAGGCAAGGCTCGTTGTACGTGGAGATCAGCAACCATACAACGGTACTGAAGAGACCTATGCATCGACTCTAGCTGGCAGATCTTTCAGAACGCTCATTGCGCTAGCTGCTCGGTTTGATCTTGAGATGAAACAGTTCGATGCTGTGAATGCATTTGTTAATGCAAGCCTGGAGAAAGAGATATATATGCGAATGCCACCAGGTTACCGGAAGGAAGGCTTACGACTCCGTCTACTGAAGGCATTATATGGGCTCAGAGAATCCCCGTTACTTTGGCAGAAAGAACTGAGCTCTACACTCATTCACCAGGGGTTCTCCTCAATACCACATGAACCCTGCTGCTTCGCGAAAGATGGAATGCTGCTCTTCGTCTACGTTGATGATATGGTCCTGGTCTATCCATCAAGGAAGCACGCTCAATCATTGCGTGTCATACATGACCTAAAACAAAAGTATCAGCTCACAGGAGGTGACGAGCTCCAATGGTTTCTAGGTGTAGAGATCATTAGGGACCGTGAGCAGCGCGTTATTTACCTCTCTCAGTCCGCATATATCGACAAGATAAGCAACTTGATCAGCCAAAAGCGCGAGTTCTATACACCAATGCGAGCAGAGGAGCTCCTCCCATACCAGGGACTAGCTTCACCAAAGGAAATACACCTATATCAACGAAAGATTGGGTCGATCATGTATGCTGCTGTTATCACACGCCCAGATATCGCGTTTGCCGCCTCTCGACTCTCAAGGTTCAACCTGAACCCAAGCCCTCAACATCATAAAGAAGCTGATCGACTGCTATGCTACTTGATGCGTACACGTGGTTACGCACTTGAGTTTGGTCGTGGAGACGATCTGGTTGTTGCCAGTGATGCTTCCTTTGCCGACAACTCCATTGACAGGAAGAGCTCGCAAGCATTCACTATAAAGCTCTTCGGAGGTATGATTACCTGGCGTGCAAATAAGCAAGATACAGTTACGACATCCACTACCGAAGCCGAGCTCCTCGCTCTAGCACAAGCAGCAAAGGAAGCCCTATTCATCAGTCGACTGGTCACTGAATTAGGGGTGAAGCTTGACACTGAACAGATACGTATTCAGTGTGATAACAAGCAGACAATCTCGCTCATTACAAAGGAGGTTGGGAAGCTTCGCACTAAGCTGAAGCATGTTGACATCCATAATCACTGGTTGCGACAAGAGGTTCAACGAAAACATATTGCGATTGAGTATACCCCTACAGATGACATGATTGCTGATGGGCTCACCAAGTCCCTGAACGCACAGAAGTGGGATAACTTCTTAAAGCAGCTGCGCTTGATAGATATAAGCGACAAGCTCAAAGAGAGACGCTTAAGAGAAATAACTGTTGAAGAGCTTGCCACAGTTGAGGATACGCTCCCTGGAGGTGAAAGTGAAATCTGGACACCAAGGACCATGGAAAGAAACGAGAAGCCTCAAAAATAAGCGAAGGGGAGATGTAGTAGTAGCTGTACAGCGCTTGCGCCAGGCTATTTGCGAACTTCCAGTGAGCAGAGGTAGGAAAAGGGTATTCAGGTCTCCAGGAATCATCACGATGTGTTTCTTCCTGAGGGGGTGTGTCAGAATAACTGTATATAATTATATAAGCACGAGCTCCACAATAAGTGGTAAGAAGCTCGGACCACCAGGGAGGGGGTGCTTAGTGTGGGGAAACACCCACACAACACCTGGAATTATGGAAGAGGAAATCCTCTTCCTTCCTTCAACCTACAACCAAGTCAATCAACAGAATCAGTTCCTCAGAAAAGAGCTTCTCACTGCACCGTACGAAGTGCCTGTCTATTCTATCACTACCTATCCCCCATCACCCATCCTCCGTCGCCTATCTCTCATCATCCATCCTCCATCACGTATTCTTCATTGCCTATCCTTCATCATCTCCCTATCTTTTGTCACCTCTCTATTCTTCGTCGCCTCCGTATCCTTCGTTGCCCTCCCACACACATCCGACAGACCGACCATTTCAACTATCTATCTCTCTCCCTATCTCCCTATCTATATCTCTATCTATCCCTCTGTGTATTGACTGATCTATCTGCCTGCCTATCTACTTATGTACATGTGTTGCACTCGCGGCACCATATGAAGTACGTGGTAAATCGATGAATGAAGATGTAAAAGAGAAAATGCTAAGTCAAAACGAGATGGGAAGAATTCTGGGCTTAGGCAGGTAAGAAATATGTTTGCTATAGCAAGTGCATACGTCAACTATTGTAAATATATGGAAAGCGCGTACCTTAAACGTGTAAATATATGAGTTCATGAGGAACACATCATACTACGCAACGATTTTCTAAGGACAATGGCTAAGTAGGCGACGATTTTGACTATACAACAGATTTGCCATTTAGTAACAGGCCACAATAAGTATAAGGGTGGCAATTGTTCGTATACAGTGGTTCTGTCGTCTGACAACGGGCTACGAAAGTGTATAGACGACAATTGTGTGATAAAGCGATGGATCTTGGCCCCAAAAAACCGCTCTACCCTCAAAAGAATTGTTCCCCGAAACTATATTTTCCCGCTATGGTAGCTATCTTTGGAAGCGTCTCGGCTAACTGTGGTATTTCTCCTTCATCCAATGCGTTATCTAGTCGTCGGTAGTTACCGGGACTTCCTTTACTACTTTTATATTATAAAAAGGGAACGCTTATCCGGCATCCCGTTTTGACTAACCGGCACCCCGGTACATCTAAACGCACTAAAATTTGCTGGTGTAGGAAGTACTATAGATGTGGCGCCTTAAAAATAGTCATGCACGAGTTTTGATGGTTTCAATGCCTGTGTACTGCTCATCACTTTCTTGGGCAATTGCCGTCAATATCAAAAGTAGAAATACTTCAATAATCGCATATATAATTGCGAACTGAGTCTTTTATTTGACCATACCTTTTTTCCAAAATGTATACTGAAATGCATCTTCTAGCACTAGAAGGCATGGCTATTGCCCTTAGAGGACAATAGCCGACCTTTAAACGGCTAAAGTGGTTATCTAGAAGACTGGGTCGCGAATCTGACACTTCCATAGGATTTTTCATAAGGTGGTAACTTGGCAAAGTAACGGCACCGCAAATATGTCAAATCAAAGGTCCAGAAACCGGGAATGAACAGATCGTAGCATTCCCACATAGAAAGCGAGGTCGGAAGACTGAGAAGGGGGGAGGTGTGATAGTCCAATTTGTAGTCAGACCAAAAGAACACAAAGGACGACTACGTTGGACCCGGCACCAGGACCGGTCCGAACAGATACAAAGAAGCGGTAGATTGTAATGAATGAATGAATTGAATTGAAGGGCTGCCGCCCATGCCAGCTAACTACTAGGTCGCAAAGCGGCCGAGGAAGGCCTCTTTCTTATAGTCATAAGCAAAGCCACAAAAATGAAGCCAGCTAGGATAGTGATACTAGTTTCTTTCCTCCTCCTCCGTAGCTAGCAAGGTACCGGATATGACTAGATCATGGTGCTCCTAGTTGGCTGCCGTCAATTCTACTACTTCAATACGTACAATCTAACTAGATTTTATCTTGTTGTTTGTATCAGACATGCGAAAGACTTCGTGCCATAGAGTACTTAAATTCCTAGCAAATTTTGGTGTGTTTGAATGTACCAAGGTACCAGATAAGCATTCTCTATAAAAAAGGCACTAATAACTAGGCATCTTAATTTCTTTAGCTGGGCACTCTTCAGCCCGCAATAGCTTGCAGGGTGGCATGATGATGATGATGATATATTTACGTCTAATGCTTTCAGGTAGGGCCGGTCCCCCCTTACTCGCGAACCTATATAGATTATGTAGACGGCCAGGCGCCGCGACAGCGTGCCTGGCGTTTCGCGTGACAAAGAAAATCCCTAAAATTACAAACAAGGCGCCACCAACCACATTCGTCCTCAGAGCTAGCGCTAGACTGCTGCGTAACGCTCGCCATCACCCGTAAGCTCGGGGGGCCTGCCGGGAAACCGTCGCAGGCTTGACCGTACCTTCTCAACAGTTCCAACACTCTGAGTCCAGCAAGGAAAACCACAAGGGGAGAAACCCGGCCAGGATTGGTGAAGCAGCTGGCTAAGCTGCTTGTTGACAGGGCGCGGCAAAGCTCATGATGAACGGGAGCTTGTCGCAGCCAGGAGGGTGGTGGGGAGCCCTAGCATAACACGGGATGCCAGGGCTGGGCACACGTCTGCCATGGGGGGCTGACGTGACATGGTCGGGGCTATGAGTGCTTGTTGACTGGAAGCAGCTCACAGCAGGGGAGGAGGTGACACTGTGAGCTCCATTGGTGGGAGAGGCTCACGGCAGGATTTGTTTTGGCTAGGCTGCAGGCCAATCAGAGGCCGCAGCCAAATGGTGGGTGGAGCCTATGCGCAGGCCGGTGTGTTGGCACAGGCTCCATGTGCACGTGACCCGGCGGGTGACAGGGGTGCGCAAATTTTCGGGGTCTCCCTGATCCCCCAGAGGGAAGGAGGGAGACAAGGTGTCGGACTGTCTCACTTTTGATGGAAAGAGAGAGCAGCAGGTGTCGGGCTCCCCTACCTAGCGAAAGGAGGAGAGAAGTCAGTCTGGCGAGACTAACAAGATGAGGCAACGCTGCTGTAGTTGTACAGCAACGAAGAGGTGAAGGTGGATGGGCAGTTAACGACAGCCCAGTCGGACCCAGCTCCTTGCACAGCGTAAGTGAGAGCTATACAGTGGCGTTCTGACAATAGATCAACAAACGAGGCCGTGAAAATGCGCAAAAACGCATCACGATCCCGGACTTTGGCGGTGAAAACCAAGCGCAAAGTGTGGGAAAGGAAGGAAGGATGTTGCAGGGTGGCAGCAAGTTGGCCCCAAGAAAACCAAAGGGGGGAAGACCTCTCAACCTGCTCCCACGGCTACCCGGAAGGACACCCACCTCTTCCTACGCATGCCCGAGGGCAGCACTTGGCGGAACTGCACCCCCCACGAGCTCTGGGTGCTTCTGGGCTGTTGCATGTCTCTAACCCTTGCTGAGCTCCCCATGGCCCAGAAAACCCGCACCGGCTAGGCTGTCACCCCTAAGGACCAGCCCACTCGCGTCCGCATGCTGGCCCCCTGGCTCTTCCTCACCGCCGAAGGCCTCCGCGTCGAGGAAGCGCAAGAATGGCACACGTTCATCGTCACAGGAGTCCCCATCACCAGTCCAAGCGCTCTTGCTAACCTAGCGGGAATCATCCCAGATGAGGCCGAGGCCGCCACTGGTCAATGCCCTATCTGCGTCACGCAATCCCATCATGGCGACGAGTGGATCCTGTCTTTCTCCAATCCAGTGAAGGCAGGCTTCAAGATCTTCGGCTCTGCGCCAGCCCGACGGCTAGCCAAGAAGGTCCAAGTCACCCAGTGCACCACGTGCAAGGGATTCCATGACCCCTGAAGCTACTTTTTGTGTGGCGGCTGCGGCCAACCGCACAACGAACCCTGCGACCGCCTTCTCAAGTGTGCCAACTGTCAAAGACCTCACCGCATGGACTTTGTCGGGTGCCCAGCACGGTAGAGGGTCCCATGGGCCCTACCAACGACCCTGTGGTCTTTGTATGCGACAAAGCCCCAGCCAGCTTCCTTGTCAAGGGAGCCGTCCGAGTAAATCACCACGTCCCCTCGGGGAGCTGTGCAAGCCAGGCGAGGTGTTCTTCTTTGCCTTTTCTCTTTCCCATGAGCAGGCACTTGTCATACAACTGAGGCCACACCCTCGGCAGGAGGAGGGGCCGTGGGCAGGGTGGTGTCAGAGTGTAAGCTCTCTAGAGGCGTGTTTCCTTCAGGGGTCTAGGCCAGGTCCGAGGCCTCTCTCTTCGAGCGGAGGGGGGAGGCGGAGGAGGGGGTCGTGTTTCCAGTCGGGTGACCAGGGGATGCATGGCATCCAGGGAGCGCAGGCGAAGGGAGTGTCAGAGCCGGGTCTGGTCGAGGAGCGGGCTGGGTGGTGGGAGGCCAGACTCGCGGTGTAGCACAGGGACAAGGTGTGGTGCGCCAAACGGGGAGGACTGCACGGGCTGCAGCTTTGACCACACTGTTAATCTTGTCGACATGGGAGGCAGTTTGAGTGCTGACTACTGAACTTGCCTGGCCACCAGGCCTCTGCAGCGTAGAGGGCGACTGGGAGGACGCAGGCCGAGGCTGCAAGGGCCATGGAGTTAGGAGGGGCACCCTTTTGTGTCTTGTTGAGGCTGCGAAGGTGATTAGCCATCCAGAAGGCTTTAGCGAACCAGGTGCTCACGTGGGCCTTGAAGGTGAGCTTGGGGTCGAAGAAGGCCCCCAACTAGCGGACGGGGCCTCGGGAGGGCTCGACTACAAAGTTTCCTGTATGGACTTGGTCATCGCGTTGCTTTCTGGCCTTGTTGAAGTGGAGGAGCTCGCATTTCTCTGGCTCAAAGGTGACGGCCGTGGAGGCACCCCAGTCTAGGGCGTCTTGGACGTCAGCGGCAAGGAGGGCTGTGGTGATGGCGGTGTTGGGGCTAGTGCGGAGGATGAGCACGTCGTCGGCATATCCAAAGCAGCACCAGAAGTCACCGCGTTTGAATAAGGGCTCCATGTAGAGCATGAAAAGCACTGGGGACACCGGAGAGCCTTGCGAGACACCACAAGAGAGTGGTTGTTTTTCTGCGTGAACACCTTCCATCCTGACTGATGCCTGCCTGTCAGTCATGAAGGAGTCTACTCATCGAACGAGGCAGGGGTCCCAGCCTTGCTGGCGGAGGCGTCGCACCAGCCTTCCTCGAAGAACGGCATTGAAGGCACCGGAGACGTCCAGGGTGAGCATGGAGGCTTTTTCACCGCGAGCAAAGGCTTGCTCGATGTCGTGGACTACTGCGGCCACTAGGTCTGTCGCAGAGCGCTTGGGGAGAGCCCCAAACTGCTGGCAGTTGAGGACCCTGTGTAGAATAGAAGCAGTAGCTAGGCGACGCACGATGAGCCTCTCCAGGCCTTTGGCAAGGCAGGAGATGAGGGAGATGGGGCGCCAGGCCCTAGCCACTGTGAAGTCGGTCTTTCCTACCTTGGGCAGCATGACTACCTCTGCGGTCCGGAAAACTTTGGGGTGGTAGCCCACCACCAGGCTGGCTTCGTAAAGCTCGCGGATCTTGTCTCCCAGTAGGGGCCAGGGGGCAGACAGGATATTGACATCTGCCATATCCTCTCCGGGGGCCGTGCGAGCCACTCCGCAGCAGGAGTGGTACTCTTCATGTGGGTACCCTGCCCACTTCACTAAATATTCGACCGTTCTGCTTTTCTGACGTGAGTTCAGGATTGCTTCGACTTCATATTTGTCACTGTCGGGTTCAACTTTGAGTCGGGTCTGTACAGGCATGTCTTTTGGGGCTGGTTTGAGGAGCAAAACGTGGAAAATTAGGTTGATGCGAGCGTTGCGTGGCAGTTCGAGTTCGTAAGTCAAGTCAGATACTCGTTTCTTAATCTCGAATGGACCAATTTTCTTCCAGTCAAGCTTTTGATCTTTCCGTTTCGTGCGAATGTTTCGCGTAGACAAATACACTTTGTCTCTCTCTTCTAGGATTGGCTCCGACAATCTTCTCTTGTTGTAATACTCCTTCATGCGTGTCTGCAGATGTATAAGATCTGCCTGAAGTTGACCTTGAAGCTCCATAAGCTTTTCAGCTTCAACAATCCCTTTCATTGCCATGGCTCCGTCAATAGGTGGTCGATACTGGTCTGGATCGAACCCGTAGTTTGCCTTGAACGGTGACATCTTCATTGCCTCATTCTCCGAACTGTTATATGCGAACTTTGCGGCTGGTAAATGCACTACCCAGTCGTCCTGTTCGTCATTCACATAATACCCTAAGTACTGTTCGAGAGTTTGATTGAGACGTTCTGTCTGTCCATCCATCTGCAGGTGATATGCTGTAGACATCTTGTGTCTGATGCCTAAAGCCTTCATCAGGGACTGCCAATAGTTAGAGGCCATAGTCGATCCTCTGTCCCTGATGATCTTCTGGGGCAAGCCGTGCTTGCTCGTGACGGTCTGTTCGATTGCATACGCTAAATCAGGCACACTACTCGCTTCTTTGTATGGTAGGAAGTAACCGTACTTTGTGAGCTTATCCACAATGACTAGGATAGAGTCGTATTCTACTCCTGTCATTGGTTCTTTAGATAACGGTAGCTTTGTAATGAAATCAAATGCTACTGTCAACCATGCACGTTCTAGGATTTCTACCGGTTGAAGGTTTCCGTAGAGCATATTTTGTGCCGCCTTCGCTTTCTTGCATTCACAGTGCTCAATAATCTTAGCGACTGTCTGCTTTGCTTTTGGAAAGTCAAAGTTCCTTCGTAGCCGTGTCAAGGTCTTGAAGATTCCCTGGTGTCCAGCAAACTTGTGGATATGGAGTTCTTTCACAAACTGCTCTCTGACACTTTCAGGTACATAGGTCTTCCTCTTGTACAGTAGTCCCATTGAGTGCATCTCAAAGCCGTCTTTATCAGCAAGTTCCTTGTCTTCTGCAGTTAATGCTTCGTGACACTTCTGATCCCATTGTGTGAACTCGTCAAATGTGAAGTTCAGGGACAAATACTGTTCTGGATCTTTGCGAAGGTCGTTGGTGACTGTCAAGTTACCGTTCTTGTCTTCGTGCAGTAAAGACATCGCATGTCTTGGAATCTCCTGCTGATAATCGCTGCGTCAGCTAAGAATATCAGCTCGTACGTTTTCCTTTCCGTTCTCGAGTGAATTAGTTTTTATTATTATGGACTCCTGCGTAAGCTAGGTTTACCAACGTGTGACTGACCATAGCCGCACCAATCTGTGCCTAAGAAAAGGGCAGGGATCGAACCTGCGCTACTGTGGTTTCAGTCACCCGGATCAACTTAGGTCCTGGTCCTGGTGCCTCATCGTGTCTTGCAGGAGTTGATGACGTCCCCCGTCTCGGGCCTTTCCAGGGTCTCCATCCTTCCCTATTCGGTTCATATCCCTGATTCTATCTATATACTAGGTTATACCTTTCTGACTGTTTGCTATCCTACCCATCTTCGCTTGTCCATCTTGGAGCATCTTGCGCCTTCTTCTGAGCGTCTCCATCCTTTGGTCGTTTTGTGTCCTTTGGACATCTTCTATTCTCTGGACGTCTCCTATCCTCTGGATGTCTCCCATTCTCTGGTTGTTTCTTGGCCTTCAGTCGTTTTTCTCCCTCTAAGGATATGTTCAATCCTCTGGACGTCTCCCGTCTTCTGGTCATATTCTCTGGACATCTTCCGCCTTCTGGTCATATCCTCTGGGCATCTCCTCTTCTCTAATCGTTTCTTGGTCTTCGGTCATTTTCCCCTTCTTTGGGTATGTTCTATCCTTCGGGTGTCTCTCATCCTCTAGTCGTTTCTTGTTCTCTGGACGTCTCCCCTCCTCCAGCTATCTTATATCCTCTAGACGCCCCCTATCTTCCGTTTTCTGGGCGTCGTCTATTCCCCTGAAAGTTTCTCACCATTGGTTGTCCCCCATCCTCTCATTCTCTGGGTGTCCGTTGTCCCTTGGGTGTTCTCCTTCTTGCGTCTTCTGTATTCCCGGCATTTAGTCCTTCTGATGTCTCCATCCTGGGGGCCCTTGCCGGGGCGTTCTGTCCTAGTGTTGTGTCCATGGGATCGTTCCCAGGGCCTTTTAGTGCCCGGCTTTGTGTTAGCTGGTGAGATGAGTGTTTCTGGATATCCTATCGGTGCCCATTTAGGGTCCCCCGTCTCTCCCGCCTGCGTTGACGTCTTTCAGCAATCTGTTTCAGCTTTTCACGGCGCCTCGTGTTTTGCAGTTACCAGCATCATTTGTGTCCCTATTGGGGGTCTCTCCAGGCACCATGGTCCCTTTGAGGACTGTATGTCCCATACATCCTGTCCCCAGATCTCTCCGAAGATCATTGGGTTCATTAGCGATGATCTATATACCCCATTCATTGCTACGGACCTCTCTCGTAGTATCATCTCTTCCAACATGCCCCTGTAGAAGGAGACTGTCTGTTGGACGCTCCAGTATCTATAAGGTCCTTGGAAGGAGTGAGATAGGTAGGCTTTCCACAGGCTCTATGTGAGGCAGTGTGTTACCGTCATCTATCGTCTGTGGATGGCTCCTGTATACGGGCTCACTATTAGGATAGCTCTGAGCTCTGTTCCATTCTTTGGACGGATCAGGCCTTTTTTGGAGTTGTCTAGCTGCCATATTAGGTGTCCCTGATCCTTGCGATTTGTTGAAGGTATGTCCATATGGCTTCTGCTTCCGCTTTGTGTCACCGTGCAGTCTATCCAGATGTGCTGCTCAGATAGGTCCTCTCCATCTATCGGGCATCGTTAGGCTTCTGGGTCTATTCAGTCTAACTGAGAGCCTGTTTTGATCATGCCGTGGAGCATCCTCCACACTAGGTCTGCCGTTTTATGTCTGCAGAAGTATCTGTGGGCTGCCTTCCATATCCTGGAGGGTAGAGCCTTGGTTCCTATAAGTCGTCTAACCGCGTTGCTGATGTCCTTGACTCTTTCTATGAAGTCAATTCCATCCAGCTTCATTGCTAGAAGTTCCTTGTACCATTGTTTATAGCGCCAAGAGTTGGCCAGGCCTCTGTCTCCTACTTCTACAGGGTAGTTCGGGTTGTTCTCTGCGTCCTCATTCGGGGTCCTATACGGTGTCCAGTTGGTGCGCAGCAGAGTCATCCAATGTTGAGGGATTCTTTTGAGTAGGTCTTCAATGGCTCTTTTCGCATCCGGTCGCAGGCCTATGGCTATGGCTTTGGGGATCTTAACCCCATGTGTCATCGTATCCTACATGTCCTTGATCTTGCATACGTCTGCCTCTCAGAGGTCTGTCCATATGCTGTGTCCCCATATCCTTGGGCCCTATCCTGCCGCGGCCCCTAGTCTAGGGTGGTAGAATATTGGTATCTCTAGGACTTCTTGTGCGGTCTCTGGTTCCTTCAGATGGATCCAATTGTCAATGTGGCTCCCGGTTTGGCTCAGCCAGATCCGCCAGATCCATGCTAGTAAGTCAGGGGATCTATTCCGTTGGCCCAGCCATTATATCCAGGGGTTTGTGATGCCGTCTCTCTGGAGGGTCTGTGCTCTTGATAATTGTATCAAGAGGTCTGATGCCAGTTGCACCCACGGGAGGTCTGGGTCCTGTTGTGCTCTGGTTGCTGTTGCGATAGCTGAAGCCTCTATGATCGTCCTCATGTCCTGGCAGTTCATGCTACCATCTTCACGAGGTGCCTATGCATGTACATTTGACAAAGATGATCCTGATCTCGTTTTGTTGTCCCATACTAGTCTAAAGTATTCCTTTTCCAGTTGTTTGCGCACCACTGTTGGCGTTTCCGGAAATCGCATGGCGTACCTCGGGAGGGACGTCATCAGTGTGTTTGCTGCTATGACCCGTCCTTTCAGCGAGAGGTGGTATCTGAGCCATCTTGCGGAGGTGTTCGCAAAGCGCTGAACCATCCTTGCCCAAAATCTGTCTACTTGGTTTTTAATGTCAACCCTCATAGGGATCCCCAGATGCATATACGGGTTGTCCGGCGTGATGCTTTAGACAGCGACATCCGTGAATTGTAGGTATGCTCCCGCCACAGTCAGGATGAAGGACTTGTCTCAATTTATCTTCGCTCTACTAGCTTTGCAGTACACGTCTAGGATTTGCCTGATGCGGTTCATCTTGCTTTGCAAGTGTAGTGCGACCCATGTGTCATCCGCATACATGGCATGCTTGATCCTTTGGCTGCCCACTTGTGTTCCTGATATCCTTCTATCCTTAGTTATTAGGCAGGCCAGGCCCTCTATGGCCGCTATGAAGAGGGGGCAGCTCAAGGGGTCGCCTTGTCTTACACCGGATTTGAGTTGGATCTCGTCTTCCAGGTGTCCATTGATAAAGGGTTTTACGACTGCGTCCTTGTACATCAGCTGCGCCCAGTAGATGAACTTGTCCGGGATTCCCAGCTTTTCCAGTATGTTCTAGAGGTAGTCATGGCTGACCCTATCATATGCCTTCTCCTGGGCCAGGAAGAGGATGGATAGCGGGGTCCCACTGCTCAGTGCTTTGCTATAATCAGCTGTGTGAGCCAGATGTTATCGTCAATTAGTCAGTTGGGAAGGAACGCTGATTGATGTCTGCCAATCACTGTAGCTAGTATGGCCACGAGCCGCTGCATCAGTATTAGAGTGAGGATTTTGTAATCCACATTCATCAGCGTGATGGGGCGGTAGTTCTTGATTTCCGTCCTATCCTCTTTTTCCTTCTAGAAGATGACGAGGATGCTCTCGGTCTATTCTTTTGGTAGGCTGTCTATCCCAAGTAAGGCGTTGAATAGGGCCTTCAGGAAAGCTACAAAGGGAAACTCTTTTGATTTCTCGGATCTTTTCAGTAAGGCCTTGTAGAGTTCAGCCGGCAGTCCGTCCCGTCCCGGGGATTTTCTTGCAGCAATCTTCCAGATGGCAGATCGGACTTCCTTCTTTTTAACTGTCCGCACAGCTTCTTGTCCATTGGCCTCACTAATCCTTTCTTTGATGGCTCTGAGAGTTTGCCGTCTCTCAGACAGTTCTGTTTCTTTCTCGCAGAATAGCTGTGTGTAGAATGCCTTGGCCACCTGGGTGATTCCCTCCAAGGTAGTCTCTGGCTTGTCCGTCAGTCCTATCTTCAGGGCTTTTATCTCTGTACTGGTCTCCAGCCGATTCCGGGCATAGAATTGCTTTGTAGGGCTTTCTCCAGTGATGTGATGCTTGGCCATCGCATTTGCTGCGTACTGCTTGTTTTCCAAGTTTTGGAGCAGGTCTTCCTCGATTTCAATGGCGCGTATCCGTTTCTCGAGGATCTGACTGTTGTCATGTCCCCTCTCCCGTTCTAGGTTGTGTCTCCTTGCGCTGAGCAGGACGTATCTTTTCCTCTTCTGTTTAGCTGTCCTTCATACCATGGCCTTTATTTCTATGGCTAGGTCCTTTTTGTATGCCAGCCATTCTCGCAACAGATCCTCAGGGTGGCAGCCCGTGAAGTCTTTTCCAAGCATATCTTTAATCTTCAAAAGTCTGGTCCAGCAGAGATCTACAAACTCTTCTTTGAGCAGTAAGTTGGCTCGTAGGTGGAAGCGTCCAGCACTTTGTTGCCCGTCATCTGCGTGAAAGTATAAGGTGGTGGTAATTGCCTTGTGATCCGTGGGAAGTCTTGGCGACGTGATGTCCCAATTTGTACTCCATTGCATCCAGTCTTGCTGGACATGGATGTAGTCTATGCGTGATATCCCTTCCAGTTGTCTTAGGTCATTCCGACAGATGAAGGAATATCCCCTTGCATCTGGATAGCGGTCCTGCCAGCCATCTATCATATCTTGGTCATGTCCTGCAAGTTGGGCTATCAGCCTGGACATTGCTGCGATCTGGTCAAGGGTGTTAGCCCGTCTAGATTTCCTGTCCCGTGGCGTAATTGTTATGTCCCAGTCGCCTCCGATGATGTCACAGGGTGATGTCAGAGAGTGCGTTGCAAGACGGAGTTCCAGGTTTTCCATCCATTCCAGGCGTTCATCATCCTGTGCTGGGGCGTAGATGCTCGCAGCAGTTATCATCTCTCCATCCTTATGTGCTAGCGTGCAGACGAGGGCCCGTCCCTGATTGTCCACGAACTGTATTTTGTTGTCATTATCAGACCAGTCCATTGTCTCAGTGTTGATGATGATGGCCACACCTCCTCTTTGGTCGGATTTGTTAACTGCTATCTTAAGGAGGGGGAAGTTTGTCATTAGTTCCATTGCTCTGTCGTCCGTGAGGAAGGCCTCCTGGACGAGCATTACATCTAAGTTTCTATTCCTGAAGCTTCGGTACAATTCACTAAAATGTGCCATATTTTGGGCGGATTGTGCGTTAAAGGACAGGATGTTAATTGTGGTAGTACTAATCATAACGTTGGTTTTTCACTGAGGAGGTGTGGATCTTCGAAGTCCAGGTCCAGGGCCTTGATGTTGGGACAAGCCTTCGTCAAGTGGACCGTTCCATCATCACACGCCTGACAGCACCAAGATGAGTTGACGGCCCCAACTCTGAGTCTTGCTGCTACACGATCTCCTTTCTGCCAAGTTGCTGCTAGTCTATCCTCAAAGTAAAAGAATGGCCTTGGTAGGTCCGGAAGGTCCTGGAAGACCACCACTAGCCTGCCTTGCCAGCATCCGTGGGTCTCTGCAAGTCCAAACCAAACTTCTCTATCCTGGAATTCCAGCGCCTTTAGTATTGCCTCCACCAGTCTGTATATCCTGTACCTTAGACCATGTCAGTGAGGTTGCGTTGTCAGTGACGTATATCTTTTCTTCAATAGCATTATACAGGGTGACGTATATTAGGTCCTTAGCTTCCGGCAGGGTGATCTCTTCCTTTGCGATGCAGGCTCTCCGTGCTGCTTCGGATGAGACTAAGGCGATGAAGACGTCAGATCGTTCCTGGCTGCATATGAGGATATCTCCGTCCTTCAGTCCACATTGGTCTATGAGAGCCTTGAGGATCTTGGTGTTAGTGATGGCTTCCTTCGCTGCTTTTTCTTTTTCTGCGTTTCGGGCATCGGGTGTCTCTATCTGGTGGATCTTTTGGTTCCATGCTAATTGTGTCTTTGCAGAGTCTGTGTTTGTCACTCGGATATGTAGCCAGGTGCCATCCGAGAGTTCTTTTCGGATGCTGGCGGCACCCTCTTCCAGGTTGCTTTCGAGGGATGGGCCTCCTGACTTCGTCCGTTTCTCGTTTGGTACACGGTTTGCCGTGGTAGTGGCTCTGTTTCACTTTCGTTCAGCGTCAGTGGTCTTCGTAGGTCGCGGGGCTGCTGTTAGGTTGCCCGTCCTGACTTTGTCCCATACTTTGTTTTCATCCCTTGCATCTCCTCTTTGGATGGCTAGGGCAACCGCTGCTTGGAGCAGTGCGTGCAGCCATTTCTTGTATTCTGGATGTCCTTCTACTGATCTCTGGGGGGCTGCCTAGAGCATTTGGTACTCTCGGACAAGGGCTAGGGCTGTCTTGTTCTCAAAAGAGCTCCAGGGGATCAGTCAGAGGTCCGTTCCTTTCTGGTTCTTCTCGTATTCTTTCATCTGTTTCTTTGCCTCCGCATACGAGATGTCTTCGTCAGGGCTCGGTCTTGGAGTTGGATCCGGGTTTGGGTTTGGGTCCGATGGGTTATTACTGGTGCTTATTGTGATATCCTCCTCGTCTCCTTCTGTCTCAGGATCGTGGGTTATGGCGGCCGGTATGGCAGGCGTCACATGGACCGGTCCTGAGCTTGGGGTCTCGTTCCCTTTTCGGGTGCGAGGTCTTGTGGGGAGGTTAGGTCTCACACTGGGAGTGCCAGGGCCAGTGTCAGATTCCTGTGTCATTATCTTAGCCTTTTAGGTCTTAGGATTCATCCGTCCACTGCACACTTCACTATCTGTAGTTGCTGAGGGCTTGCTTCTGGTCCCCTTGAGGGATCTCGTGGGTCGGACGTCTGATGCTGAGGACCTGGATGAGTGTCTCTCCTTGGCTTTCGCCTTCTTCCTATCCTTTCGGCGGCGTTTCTTCTCGATCTGTCTCTCAGCATGTTCAGCACTTTCCACCCACGAGGCCTTCAGGGGACCAAAGGCTACGTCCAGAGCCCTTTCGAGTTCAGTTGGGGATGTTGTTCATACCTTGTTCATCGCCTCACCCTCGCGGGACTCCGGGGGGATGGGGGATGTCAGCTCTGAGGTCTCATCCTGTGCATCCTCACTCCTAGAAGAGCATACATGCGAACCAGGGTTGGTGGCTCTCTTCCTAGGAGCACTTCTGGGCATTTTTCAATCGTGGCTAGCATTGAGAGATGGCAGAAGTGCGTCCTGGGGTTTAGTCTGTCGTCTTTAGTCTGGGGTCTGGTTTCCTCAATTTGTATACCGGATGAGGGGGGTCAGATCCCTGGCCGGTCCTTGGTACGCACCATCCCCAGCCTGGCTTCCGAGAGTGGCAAACAAGCAGTGTATCAGGATGTGGTTGACGGATCCCTCAGATTCGTCGGACATCTCCGCAGGATGCAGAGAAGCATGTTCATTTGGTCCACTGCTTCCATTGGCTTCCAAAGATGGACGTCCTTAGGAGTCGTAATGTTAACGCCCGTACAACTCCGTGCCCACAGAGGGGCTGAAGGCATCACGAGTGGTTGGTCCATACAACGCGTCCGACGCGGCGCATCCGTATGGATGGGTAGGTCTCAGAGGACGTGTCCAGCGGAGAGGACACGTCTCGGTATTAGAGATGTCTCCACCTCCAATTAGAAGGCGGCTAGGCTAGAACTTTCATACCTCCCCCAGGCCATTTTCCTTTCCGTTCACGTGGATGATCTTGAAATTGAACTCCGATAGGAGCTCTGCCCATCGTATTTGTCGTTTGTTCAAATCTTTCATTGTCATGAACGTCGTCAGATTCTTGTGGTCGGAATACATTTTCACAGGCTTCTCTGTGCCACTGAGATAGTGTCGCCACTCTTTGAATCCTTCTATAATCGCCAACAGCTCCTTGTCGTGTATCTGGTAGTTGAGCTGTGGTCCACTAAGTTTCTTCGAGAAGAATGCAATAGGATGGATCTTTCCGTTTTCATCGCGTTGGTTTAACTGCGCACCAATCGCACCATCACTTGCGTCTGCTTCCATCTCAAACTCCTTGTCTGGGTCAAGAAGCCAAAGTACCGGTTCACTAGTGACTAATTCCTTGATCTTGTCAAAGGCCGTCTGTTCCTTTTCTGTCCATTGGAATGGTCTGTCGGTCTTTGTCAGGTCTGTAAGAGGGGCTGCATACTTCCCAAAGTCTTTGATAAGTGGGTGCATATAGTTCGTATAGCTTATGAACGAGCATACATCTCCCACGTTCTTTGGTACAGGCCAATCTCTTACTGCTGAGATCTTGGATTCCTGGATTTGAACCTCCCTTGGGGTTATCGTGAATCCAAGGTAGTCCACCTTCTGCTTATGAAATTCACTTTTCATCGGTGAAACCAGGATCTTTGCTTCTTGTAGCATCTTGAGCACTTTGCATACGTGCTCCTTGTGTTCTTCGAGGGTCTCCGAGTATATCAAAATATCGTCAAGATATACTACCACAAATCGATCGATGTATTTGCGGAGAATATGCGTAATCATATTCTGGAAAGACGCAGGTGCATTCGTCAAGCCCATTGGCATAACCAAGTACTCAAACAATCCATACTGAGTGCCAAATGCTGTTTTCCATTCGGCGATTCGTATGTGAAAATAGGTATCAGGCAAGTCTAAAGCTGTAAACCATTTAGCCTTGTATAATCGATCTCGTAAGTCACGGATACGTGGTATCGGTCCTCAGTTCTTTCTCGTAATAGCGTTTGTCTTTCTGAAATCGACACAGATTCGCCGTTTGATCTTTCTATCTTTCCTTATTTTCTTTAGGACGATAAGAACTGGTGAGCGTGATGGGGATTCGGATGGTCGTATGAATCCTCGCTTCAGTTCCTTATCGAGGTACTCCCAGAGCACCTCCAGCTGAGACAGGTTGAGACTGTAAATTGGAAGGAACAGTGGTGTCTTTCCTTCCTCTAATGGGATGTGGTCGTCCCACTCGCTATGCTCGGGTATACCTGTTTCGGTCTTATGCTTTCCGTTGAACAGGTCGCTAAACTCCGTGTAATCTTCGGGTACGCCTTCATGGAGTTTCTCTTTCGGATCTTTCAGCATCAGACAAAATGCAAGGTCCTTTAACTTAGATTTGCGTACAGATGCTTTGTGCATCACCGTAGAGGCTGAATTTCTAGATTCATATGCAGACGCATTTAGCGTCACTGCAGAGGTCGAATCTCTTCCTGGTGGATCCCACTGAAGATAGCCAGTTCTCCAGTTCACTCTGGGATTGCTCTCCCGCAACCAGGGTATCCCCAAAATGATCTCATGACTGGAGATCTCTGTGATATCAAGCTGAAACCTCTCCTTGTGACCAGAAATGTCAAGAGAGAGTTCTGCAGTTTCTCTCAAAACATATCCTTTGTCATAGTCGATCGGGCTTCTATCAACGGTCGTGAGTAGAGAGGGGTTGTTTTTCATTCTCCAAGGTACTTCATAACGATTGACAATTCGTGGAGAGATATAGTTCACTTGGGCACCTGAATCGATCATTGCCCGTAACTTATGTTCATTCCATCGGACATCTATGATAAGGTGGTGGTGAGTACCCGCACCAAGCGCGCATAAGGACCTTTTGATATCGAGGACACGTCGTTGGTCTCATGCGACTGCCCTTACTCGTTTTTTGACTCTTGAGCCTTCTGCTTTCGGCTCTGATGCTTATCTGTTTGCATCATCCTATGCTCCATTCGCGCTTTCTATTACTGCACCTCAATCATTCGCCAGAACTCATGCAACATTTCGAGTGTCGCATCGTCTTTGTCGGATATCAAGGATATCTCTGTAACTGGCGGGCTGTAGAATCGAACAATCTTCTCACCGGGTCGTTGAATTCTCTGCATTCGGACTTTACCGCAATCCAATAACTCGTGGATCTCTTTCTGCGTGTAGTCGCGAAGAAATTCACGCTATTCTTCTTCGGTAAGATCTTCGTATTCCCGTTTGTCATCATCCGTGTCCTGGACATGGATGGTTTCTTCACGTTCAGGTAACTTGAGCTACCACCATCGCTTTGGGCACCCAGAGGAATCCATCAAGAAGTGCGAGTGCGGCGAAGAGGTGGAGGCTGGACATTTTGTGGAGTGCGAAGCACTCCGCTCCTATCTTCCTGGGGATCTTCAACCCAGGAAGGAACTGGAAACCCTGCTAGGCCACAAGGGCCACAGGCTTTTCGCCGCATATGTTGAGGCGGCTGGCAAGCGGGCTCAGGCGCGGGAGGCACAGGAGGCCTCGGCGGTGGACGATTTGTAAGATGGAATGGAGTAAGGTAGTCTGACGGACGGAGTGGAGGATTTCTCATGTCACGCGAAACGCCAGGCACGCCGCCGCGGCACCTGGACTACTCGACTTCAAAAAAGTAGGGAAAACGTGCTATTGATGGGAAATTCGTCAATTAGCTGAAGCTATACTAGCTGCGCAAAGCGGACCTACAAAGGACCGACCTACGTGCGTAGGAAAAAACTGGGTTGACCATTTTACCGAGCGGCATCCTGCATTAAAGACAAAGTCTCAGGATACATTGGAGGCTAGTAGGGCCGCAGCTGACCTACCCAAGCGGATTCGCGAGTTTTTCAACCGATATGATGCACTTCGACAGAAACATAACTTCCAGCCTTGCCACATAGCCAACATAGATGAACATGGGCTCCAGAAAGGTGAATCATAGACTGGGAAAGTTGTTGGAGCAGCTACAACACAACGAGGCCCGCGACAGCATTCTGATGCAACTAATTGGGTCACTATACTTGAGTGTATAACAGCTGATGGGAGGGCTTTGACACCTGCTGTGATTTACACAGGTGATCACCTACAAGGCCAGTGGTTTGTGAAAGACATACTGAAGCGAACCATCAAGATGCCCCCGTAGTCGGCAATTACAGTAGTAATTGCCTCCCTAGGAGTAGACGTCCGGTGCGCACCCAAAGAGACCGGGTTGGTTACCGGCACGTCAATAGGATTTCCGGAGGTCCGAGAAAGCGACAACTAATTAAGAAAGCGGGCAACGTCCCGATCTGGAGAATTCTAGTAATTTGCAAGTTACCGGAAGTTGCTGCGATTCGTGGTCGTGGAGTTGGTAATTTCAGGATCGTCGTCGACTCCGTTGAAGTACAGAAATCGACCGGTTTTTCGGAAGGACTACCAGCGTTCCTGAAGGCGGGCAACGTCCGGATCTTAGGAAGCACGAAAGAATTCAATACAGTTAATAGAAACAGGACCGAAGATAATAGAAGTCATAAATTACAGTTGATAGGTTATGAATGAATGAATTGAATTGAAGACGACCGGCGTGGCTAGCTAATTGAATTCTGTCGTCGCAACGCGACGACTACCCTTATTTATACCCCGTTTTCTATCGTAAAGCAACGACGATTGTAATAACCCTTTCTTCTTGAACGTAAGACAACGCAGGTGTAATTAATTGATGAATGTAAGACAACGCAAACGCCGAATTCTGACCTGGGCAACTTCCGGATCCCGACACCCTTATAGATTTCTAGTAAGCCGCTCCCCTCCTGAATGCCCCACTTCATTCCTCCCTTTGGCAATTAGGTATAATCCTTCATCGTCTAACCCGGGCGCATTCAGGAGGATCATTGCAGCAATACTGCCACACCCTTACTGCCGGGTGGGCTCTTCGTCATCATTCAACATCATCAAAGCCGAGTCATCCCGGGCCCTACGTCTTCGTGGTCGTGGTGCTGGCTCTGCTTTGGCTGCGGCGAGCGCAGCTGCGTTGGCCCGATAATGGGCCCAACCTTGCCATGCTTCCGGCATTACTGGCGACGGAACCAAGCCAGCAGTGCGATATGTATCATTTGCCCAGCGAAACGGCATTCTAATCTCCCCAGCAGCAAGCTGCGCAGCCCTTCTCGTACTTGAAACAAATTCCGGGTACCGTAACGGAATGATATCTTCAAACCGGTCGTTTCGGTGATATACACGAACGTTGACGTCCGGAGGGGGTTGCCATTTATGACTTCTCTTCGTTGGCTCGATCTGGAGCTTGCCCAGCTCCGATGCTGCTTCCGAGGCCGGGGCTCTGGGTGCTTGGGATACTGTGGTAGTGGTCGTAACCGTGTCTTCTCTGACGTCCCGTCGTAAAACTAGGGCCATTTCCTTGTTGGCTTGGGACCGCGTGCGGCGATCCGATGTAGGTACCTTGGCGGCGGCCCTTCTCTTTCTTGGAGTCGTGGGCTCAGGAACGGGTTCTGGTTCCGAATCTGCTTCGGAATCCGATTCGGGCTCGGGAACCGGGTCCAATTCAGGTTCGTAATGCTGTGCTGGCGCCTCTTGTTCCGGTATGGTACTGGGAGCTCCCTGATCTGTTTGAGTCCTGACCCTCTTCGAAGGGGGCGGGTTCCCGATCCGTACAAGCTTGTTAAGTTGCGCCATCTCTGATGATCTGATGGCAGGGCCCTTCCATCTCTTCTCTACGCTCCATCCGGTGACATCTTTGAGATGCTCGCGCAGCATAGCCCATGAAGCTTGCTGGCCCTTTCGAACCGTCCCATCAAACATCAACATGGCGGTTTTCGGATGCCACCACATCAACATCAAGGCCTTTATGACTTGGTACCCGCAGGACCAGCCATCAAACTGCGTAATAAACGCAGTACTATAAGCCACGTTGGGCACCTTAATATCCGGATCCAGCTTCGTAATCTGCTCCCGCCACAAGAATCGGATGTGCGTCATCGCTTTGCGATGCGCCAGATCGGCCTCTTCCCCGGGTAATGAGTCGATGAAGTGGACCTTTCGTTTGTCCACTAGTATAATGATGAGATACCAATGGTTGACATCTTTTCCCCGATTTCCTCCCATTATAACTACTTCACCGCCGGCCAGAATCCTTTCTACCGTGAAATCACTAAGCCGGTCACTGAATCGGTCGAAGGATTCGGATAAGTGACAAGCGAACGAGGGTTCCCGCACGGTCTTTGGGTCAACGTCGGTATATAAACGTACGCCGGCATCCATTTCATCCGATGCGAGCCAATCTTGAACCTTCCATTTCATCTGGATGTTCACCAGACCAGGCAAAACGTACTGGCTCCACGCATCCATTGTTATCCCATAAGGGGGGACGCGTCGTCCTACAAGAACTTCACGGATACTTTCTCCTAGAGGCGTTGAGAAGTACTGCATCCCGGCAGGAAGCTCCATGTCCTTGATTTCGGGCTGGCTGAACATTACCCTGTCCTTATCAACACGAGGGCCATGAATCACCTTAAGCAACTCATAAAAGTCGGCTGGTTCGGCTACTGTCAAAGGCATGGCATCGGCCTCGGACGGCTTGTTGATGGCTGTGAACCCGGGCATCCTTGCGATCTGGGAACAACGGAAAAGATAATGGTGATGGCAATAGGGGTATGGCAAGGGTCGGGATCTTCAAATTTTTACGTGACGGTGGTCACTTCGTAAGCTAGGAGGTATGCGGAGGTAGGATTCGGTCTCAACACGTAACTAGGACGAGGATAGGATGGATTCGTGACTTGGAAAAGAGCGTATGCGGTGAGGGTGGCTTGGCTTTCACAGTTGTCGGATGAAAGTTGGCTTGAGAGAGAAGGTCCAAGTCAGTTTGGGATCGAAGCGAGATTTCAGCCTATTTATATTCCAGGACGCTGCTCACCGCCCAGCCCGGGCAATTTCTAGATCCGTATGATTCACAGAAGGTTCGATGGTCTGGCACACAGTGCAGTCTTTTCGCGCTAGAGGCCTGTTTGTGTAACCAGGCTAACGCCGGTGAGGTTGTAGATGTCGTATAAGGCAGAATTAAGGTTTGCGCAAGGCTATGGAACCTGGTCGTCGCTTCCTCTTGCCAATAGAAGAAGCCCTTTCCACAGACACGTGACCTGTTACAACAGGTATCGTAGGCGGTCAACAGGTGGTTTCGCCAGCAAGGTCAACGATAGTCACACAGTGGTTGGAATAAGGTTCACTCAAGGCAACCGCGGTCCGCTTCTCGCTTCTTTCTTCCAGAAAGGGAAGCCGTGCGAGCTGTTGTAACAGGGATCGAAGGGCTGTCAATAGGTCTCGCGCTGGCAAGGTTGGTGATAGTCACACAGTGGCAGGAAGAAGGTTCGTCTTAGCGAGGTCTCGTTCCTTCTACCGCACAGTAACTAGCTTCTTCTCGCTAACCGGTATTCTGTTTGAGCAGGATTCAACAACTCATTGACGACTGAACTTGAGTAACGACTGAACTTGCGTTGTCGACGTTGATGATCGACGCCGAAGGTAGCAGAAAGAGGGGTTTTTCATGAGGCTAGTGTGGCTTCGTCTCGCTTCTATTCAACCAATAAGGTAAGTGGTGGCGAAAGCTTGGGTCCTTCTGGTTGGTCAGGTCACGTTTCTCCTTGGTCTTATACCCGTGTTCAGACCACTTCCTCCTTCTTCCTCACCTTCATCCCGCATCCTCTTCAATCCTTTCAAGTCTTTCCAGATCCGCTGTTCGCCCACGTCCGAATCCAGTCCTCGAGCCGTTTCCTGATTCCTTGAGATATAGCCTAGATACCATAGCCGTTCTTACAAACACGTTCACGATGTCCGAAATGTCGTCAGTCTCACCCCTCTCATCCCCCGATAACCAGTCCGACCGCACAAACGAAGAAGGAATCGATGAGTACGTTCCTTGGCCTTATACCGGAGGTCCTAGACACATCTTTCGCCTGCGTACCTGGCGAGACATAGAGAAGGCCTGGCCGGTGACCCCAGAAGTCGAACGCCGATGGTTCGATCCCAAATGGGAAAAAGTAAGGGCAAGCTCCCGATCTCATGAAGCTAGTAGCTAATATGCTTTCCAGTTGCTTCGCTCGATCACGTTTCAACTTCTCGATGGAATGGGCGCGGACCGTTACGTCCGCTGGTACCTCCACGACGGTTTCTTCCATATCACCAGTGCGCGTCCCCATCTGTTGAAGCTGCTGGCCAATTATGACCTTGACGCAAGGGTCAACCCTCTTTATGTAGAGGCTTCACAAGGAGGCCCATGGGGGTCGTATATCCTTGACGTTTTGAAGGATTACCGACGCGTGGACGCAATCTTTATCCAGCGTTACGGGGAGATCAACGCAGTACCGTGCGAATGTTGCGAGAAGCGTTATAAGCAGTCAGATGGGTACGATACCAAGCGTGGCTTGTGGCCCTTCAACGAATGTGTGTCCATGGAAGGTATCCTAGGCGAAGCTTGCGCCAATTGCGTGTTCTCTATGCAGAGCAGCCAGTGCACCTTTCACGCTGAAGACCAGCCCTGGGTCCAGCATTTTAAGGCCATGAACCTGGCGAGACCCCTTCGCTCAGAGCTTAGCAACCTGACGGCCCCTGAGCCAGAGCCCCCGTTGTCCCCAATGTGGACTATATCCGAAGTCGCAAAGCGCGCAAAAGGAAAGCCGTTTGGCGGGCATCGCACGGATCAGCCGAAGCCGGAAGCAACGCAGGAGATGGTGAAATGGGACAAACGAGATGCAGAGCGTTCGATGATACGGGCAACCAGGCCTTGGTAGATATGATTGGCGGTACTGGCGGTATGGAAGGTAGACTTAGCAGTTGAGGTTAAGGAGTTGAGGAGCACGAGATACGTTGCGTTGCCTTTTTACTTGAGATACCGTTGCTTGCGCTGCGTTGCTGTTTGAAAGGAATGAATCAAGGAAAATACATGAGTTAACGAAGATTACATGAGACCCAGAAAGTCGTATTCCGCGCATAAAACATGAAAAGGAAAATGAAAGCGGGCATCGTCCCGATCGTGATCGATGCCAAAAGAATCATGCGATGCCTCCAATTCCTTGCCCGAAGGAACATAATTCTGAAAATGCTGCCGTATGACAGCCATAACCGAAGTCGAAAGAGAATCCCGAGCCTCTTCACTACCTCCCTGAATACCGTCCTGATCTTCCGGATTTTCTGGAAGCGTATCCGTTTTTCCTTTTACCCAAACATCAGTTGCCGGGTCCATTGGTTCCCAATATCCATCCTCATCAGTTACGAAGGCCCGTAGCCGCTGCGCAGGATAAACTCCTGAAAGCTCGGTGCCGTCAAGCTCTTCAATGACGTAGCGCCCCGAAACGAGTACTTCCTTGATTCGATATGGGCCTCCCCATCGGAAAAGGAGTTTCTTATCGTTGCTCATGTCCTTCGAAAGCGGGGTGTCGTAAAGAAGCACTAATGTGCCAGGTCCCATCGGCAACTTGAGCTTGCGGGCATCTCGCCGATCGCGGTACTCTGCACGTTGTTTCCGTTTCTTCAGGATTTGCTCCCTTGCGAAATCAATATCGACTTGTCGACGAAGAAGTTGTTTGGCCTGGGCAGCTATCATATCCTCCGTGGTCTTGACTGACTTCCAATTGATGAATCACCAGGTAGGGACAACGCTCTCAATTGGTAGCAGCGGAGCCCTGCCGTAGATCAATTGGTAAGAGCTGCATCCGTAGTAACGAACGGAAATGCGATCTGCCCATACAACCGAGTCAAGGTAATCTGGCCAATTCTTTCCGGTACCATCAGTGGATTTCATCAAGCCTTTCTTGATCGGGACATGCCCCCCCTCGACTAGACCTTGAGCTTGAGGATAATACGCAGGTCCCTTGATGAGCCGGGTGCCAAAACGCGCACTTGCTTTCTTGACTTCGCCGAAGAATTCGGTCCCGTTATCGCACTTCATCCTAACAGGTACGCCTGGAGGCATGGCACCTATGGTCAGGAAGCGGGCTATGGCATGGCTGCGGTCCGTCCATTTCTCATCGGATGTCAACGGCGAAATTTGGGGGCCGCTACCATTCTTTGCCGCAAACGCCCTAGCAATAGTTATTAATGCGGTACCATCCGGAAGCCGGGCACTTTCCCGATCTTGACAACCCGAGTCATCTTGATAGCTGTGGGGTAGGATTTCCATCGCGTCGAGGTGGATGTCAATGAAGTCTTTGACATTTCCCTCCCATTGGTCATCCGCCTCGTCCGATGGACCCGGAGGTTTCCTTGACAAGCCGTCTGCCGCAGTATGCTTGTTGCCAGGAACGTGGTGGAGTTCGAAGTCAAACATCTTGATGTACGCAATCCATCTTGTCAATACCGCACTTGGCAACGCGGAAAACCCGTCATTCAGTTGGGCGATTAGGACCTTCACATCGGTTTCAAGGTGGAAGCATATACCGTAGAGGTAATTGCGAAGCCGTCTTAGAGACTTGACTACGCCCAGGCATTCCCTTTTTGTGGCGTCGTACCGCAATTCGGGACCCTTCCAACAACCCGATTCGTAACGTGCGGGACGGATGTGTCCTTCGACTTCTTGACAAAGCAGACAACCCCAGCCTTCACCGGATGCATCAACCTTCAAATAGATAGGTCCTCCCTTGTAATCTATCGTAATTAGCACCGGGGCAGTCGTCAATGCGGCTTTAAGCGTATCCATGGCTTCACGCTGCGGTTTTTCGAAGCAAAACTTCTCGTCTTTTCGAGTCAACATCGTTAGGGGCGACGCCCGGATCGCGTAGTCCTTAATCCAAATCCGGTAATAGACGGTAATTCCCAGGAAAGCTCACACTTCCTTCAAATTCTTGCAATAAGGCCATTCCGTTATCTTGATGACCTTCGCCTCGACTGGCCTACGCCCGTTCGTTCCGCATATGTAGCCAACAATCTTCGCAGATTGACGACACCAATGGCTCTTCTTACCGCTTGCTGTAAGCCCTGCCAGCTCGAAGTTCAACAAGGTCGAATCTATGTTGACGATATGTTCCCATACAAACTGACGTATACCTGGGGCAACTTCCCGATCGTCGTACCTAGTAGTAGGTCCCCGGACCGCGATATCATCGAAGAAAAGTTCGCATTTAAGGGTGTTATGTCATACAGAACCCTTGACATTGCGCGAAGGAACTGGGAGACCGAATTCGTATACCCCTGAGGTAAAGTCGTCATCTGTAAGGGCCCGAAGGGACTGTTGAACGCCGTATATGGTCTGCTGCTAACGTCTAAAGGCATCTGATCGTAGCCCGAAAACAAGTCGACGACGGAAAGTATCTTGCACATCGCGTATTCCTCTGCGAATTCATCGCAACTTCTAGGTAAGCCAACGTCCCGTAACGACACGCCGTTGAGCTTGGTTGCCGAATTGACAAGACGCAGACCTCCGCCAGGCTTTTCCACTACGAACCACGCGTTGCGATAGGGCGAACAGGCTTCTTCGAGGA
>JAJFDH010000082.1:0-98875 GCA_028637635.1 Xylariaceae sp. X802 | reverse complement strand
GCTTTTGCCAGCGTCTCAAGCGAAAACAAGAGCGCTTGCGTGGTAATTTGTCTAAAGCAGTCTAGATATACTCAACGACGTTACCAAAACGATGAGAGGCTTTTGCCAGCGTCTCAAGGGAAAACAAGAGCGCTTGTGTGGTAATTTGTCTAAACGAGTCTGGATATACTCAACGACGTTACCAAAACGATGAGAGGCTTTTGCCAGCGTCTCAAGCGAAAACAAGAGCGCTTGCGTGGTAATTTGTCTAAACGAGTCTGGATATACTCAACGACATTACCAAAACAATACGAGGCTTTTGTTAGCGTTTGAAGGGAAAACAAGAGTGCTCTTTTTGCATATAATTGCAAGGAACTTTTAAGCAGCTCCTCCTGCATATGGCTATGAGAGGCGCCAATATGCCCGCCGCAAAGTCTTCCAAGCGCTCTCGACGTGCCGCCTTTGAGCAGCTCCTCCTGCATATGGCGGTGAGAGGCTTTTAAGCAGCTCCTCCTGTATATAGCAGTAAGTGGCTTTTGAGCAGCTCCTCCTGCATATGGCGGTGAGTGGCTTTTGAGCAGCTCCTCCTGCATATGGCGGTGAGAGGCTTTTAAGCAACTCCTCCTGCATATAGCAGTGAGTGGCTTTTGAGCAGCTCCTCCTGCATATGGCGGTGAGAGGCTTTTAAGCAGCTCCTCCTGTATATAGCAGTAAGTGGCCTTTGAGCAGCTCCTCCTGCATATGGCGGTGAGAGGCTTTTAAGCAGCTCCTCCTGTATATAGCAGTAAGTGGCTTTTGAGCAGCTCCTCCTGCATATGGCGGTGAGTGGCTTTTGAGCAGCTCCTCCTGCATATGGCGGTGAGAGGCTTTTAAGCAACTCCTCCTGCATATAGCAGTGAGTGGCCTTTGAGCAGCTCCTCCTGCATATGGCGGTGAGTGGCTTTTGAGCAGCTCCTCCTGCATATGGCGGTGAGAGGCTTTTAAGCAACTCCTCCTGCATATAGCAGTGAGTGGCTTTTGAGCAGCTCCTCCTGCATATGGCGGTGAGAGGCTTTTAAGCAGCTCCTCCTGTATATAGCAGTAAGTGGCTTTTGAGCAGCTCCTCCTGCATATGGCGGTGAGAGGCTTTTAAGCAGCTCCTCCTGTATATAGTCGCAGGAGCTTTTAAGCAACTCCTCCTGCATATAGCAGTGAGTGGCTTTTGAGCAGCTCCTCCTGCATATGGCGGTGAGAGGCTTTTAAGCAGCTCCTCCTGTATATAGCAGTAAGTGGCTTTTGAGCAGCTCCTCCTGCATATGGCGGTGAGAGGCTTTTAAGCAGCTCCTCTTGGATATAGCAGTCAGAGACTTTTTAGTAGCCCATAGTTAATAAGCTTGACGACGACTAGAAAATATAGCTTGCTTTATAGTATATTAAGATCAAGTAGCACTATCTTTGATTGAGCATATAATCCTTAGTACGGGGACAATACTAGTACCTTATGAAAATCGGGCTACGCTCTCTTCAATTGAGTGTGTTATCCTTAGTGCGGGGACAATGCTGTTCCCTTATGAGGATCAAGGAATGTGGTCATATATATATGAGGTGTTTGTGACAAAACTTATAAGCATGAGTTGAATGCCTTCATTTTCTCTGTAAAGATTAGGCTATGCTCTCTTTGATTGAGCATGTCATCCTTAGTACGCAGACCTCATTGTCGCTTCGTGGGAGTTAGACCGTGCTCTCTTTGATTGAGCGTGTCATCCTTGGTGCGAGGACAATGCTAGTACCTGGTAGAAATCAGGTCGCGCCCTCTTTGATTGAGCGTGTCATCCTTGGTACGGAGACCTCATTGTCGCTTCGTGAGGGTCAGACCGCACCCTCTTTGATTGAGCGTGTCATCCTTGGTGCGAGGACAATGCTAGTACCTGGTAGAAATCAGGCCGCGCCCTCTTTGATTGAGCGTGTCATCCTTGGTACGGAGACCTCATTGTCGCTTCGTGAGGGTCAGACCGTGCTCTCTTTGATTGAGCGTGTCATCCTTGGTGCGAGGACAATGCTAGTACCTGGTAGAAATCAGGCCGCGCTCTCTTTGATTGAGCGTGTCATTCTTGGTACGGAGACCTCATTGTCGCTTCGTGAGGGTCAGGCCGCGCTCTCTTTGATTGAGCGTGTCATCCTTGGTACGGAGACCTCATTGTCGCTTCGTGAGGGTCAGACCGTGCTCTCTTTGATTGAGCATGTCATCCTTGGTGCGAGGACAATGCTAGTACCTGGTAGAAATCAGGCCGCGCTCTCTTTGATTGAGCGTGTCATTCTTGGTACGGAGACCTCATTGTCGCTTCGTGAGGGTCAGGCCGCGCTCTCTTTGATTGAGCGTGTCATCCTTGGTACGGAGACCTCATTGTCGCTTCGTGAGGGTCAGGCCGCGCTCTCTTTGATTGAGCGTGTCATCCTTGTAGGACAATGCGTTAGATCGCGCTTGTATTGGTACGGAGACCTCATTGTCGTCGTGAGGTCAGGCCGCCTTTGATTGAGTGTCATCCTGCGAGATGGCCGGAGGGTCAGACGCTCTTTGATGAGCGTGTCATCCTTGGTAGGACAATGCTGACCTGGTAGAAATCAGGCCGCGCTCTCTTTGATTGAGCGTGTCATTCTGGTAACCTTGTCGCGAGGGCCGTCTTGTGAGTCATTACGGAGACCTCATTGTCGCTTCGTGAGGGTCAGACCGCGCTCTCTTTGATTGAGCGTGTCATCCTTGGTGCGAGGACAATGCTAGTACCTGGTAGAAATCAGGCCGCGCTCTCTTTGATTGAGCGTGTCATTCTTGGTACGGAGACCTCATTGTCGCTTCGTGAGGGTCAGGCCGCGCTCTCTTTGATTGAGCGTGTCATCCTTGGTACGGAGACCTCATTGTCGCTTCGTGAGGGTCAGGCCGCGCTCTCTTTGATTGAGCGTGTCATCCTTGGTACAGAGATTTCACTGTCGCTTCGTGAGGGTCAGACCACGCTCTCTTTGATTGAGCGTGTCATTCTTGGTACGGAGACCTTATTGTCACTTAGTGAGAGTCAGGCTGCACTCTCTTTGATTGAGCATGTCATCCTTAGTGCGGGGACAATGCTGTTTCCCTATGAGGAGCAAGGAATGTGGCCATATATATATGAGGTACTTGTGACAAAATTTGTAAGCATGAGTTGAATGTCTTCATTTCTTCTGTAAAGATCAGGCCATACTCAAGTTATTAACAAAAGCTTATACATATTATGTCAAAACTTGAAACTAGTTTCCAACTAAAACTATACACTAATTGATTCTACCAAAACCAGATCAAATCATGGAAGAAGCTGAAGACACCCACCCAAAGGAAAAATACATCTCAGAAACCAATAGTACCCCCCTTAACCCTTAAATTACAGTCTTCCATACTCTCCTAACCATTAAGGTTAGTTTGACTCAAAATATGGATACTTTGCTGAATCTGGTGGAGATATTGTGTTATCCATGCTTGACCTTCAATTGCCCCAAATTGCTCATATGCTAGATGCTCCTGTTCATAAAACATCTGCAGCAAAGTTTCAGTTGTTTCACGGACTCGAAGCCGAAGAGCAGTTCGTTGAGAAAGATTGATATCCTCAGCTGGTTGGTGCTGGATATCTTGCAAGTAGTTGGATTGGTAAAGGTCATAGCCACGACCCACCCAACGTGCTGACCAATATTCCATCTGGTTGCCAGTAAATGTTTGCCGGCCAGTTGCAAAATGGTGATGAAAAAAATGGCGGCAAGGAATCTGCCATGTGCGGTAGAAACGGCAGTCACATCTGGCTTCTTGCCATCTAAATTCTTCCCCTTCTTCTTGATGGATGCCTTCAAATAAATATGCTGGAGGTGTTTCTCCATCATCAAACAATCGCTGGCCCTCTTGCACCTCATTGGCCAGTAATGACTGAACTGGACTAGGAAATTGCCCTAGACCTGGAATAAAAGCAGTTTGCCGAAGAAACCTAGATCGAAAGTTGGTACGAGCATGTTCTGCACGGCGGATGTATCGCTGATTGGTTGCTGATACATGTTTGATGAGCCCTAATAGTGAATATTGTGGAAGTATAGATTTATTTCCATACTTTAAGGCTGAATGATATGCTTCAAGAGGATTTGTTGATGTAATCTAGAAATCAGTTAATAATAATATCAAGATTACTGAATGTAAGAAGAACTCTTACCTGCATGAGCATAGGAGAGACTTCACGGGCATAATTAGCCCACATGGCCTTTCGTTGTTGCCAATTTTCAATGATATAATTGACCGTTGTCGAGTCTTCCTGCAATTGAGCAGCTTGGATAGCATTGCTGATTGATTCATCGCATCCAGCTTCTGTACGTCTGAATTTCAATGCTGCAATGAGGTGATCTAGACAAGCTTTATGTCTTCGTGCAGAAAATCTGCGTCGTAAAGTCCGTTCAGCATGGACTGAACATAGAAGATGAGAAACTTGAAAGCCATTTTGTGGCTGAAATGTTCCTCGAACAGCTTTTTGTTCAACTGCTGAATCATCTGTCAAGAAATATCTGATTTGCCAAGGCATTGGAAAGAGTGCATTAATCCAATCTTTGATTGTGATCAAAGCAGCCATGACAATGTCGCCATCAGACTTCTCGGTAAGAAAATGGCCAACAGGGAGCCAAGAGCCACAATCATCTCGGACTAGCAAGGTGTATAATAGCCAACCAAGCCAATTTGTCTTATGTGTTGCATCCATTAAGACAATATGACCATTGTTGAAGAGATTCTCCAATTGAAATTGAGAAATAAAAACAAGTCCCATACTAGGTTCGTCATCTGACTCGCGGTTCACATTGAGAATTCTGTGATATAAAATTAGTAATATATTATGATATCAATTTTGAAAAAACATACTGATAATGCCATTTTAGCTCAGGTTCCTTGAAGGTTGCAAGATAATCAACAGCTTCCTCCAGCTGTTCAGTAGGTGAAAAATGGGTTCCTACTCGTCGTGGGTCTGGATGGGCTTTTTGATAAGCTTGTTGTGCATTCATCACATCACGATGTGTGAAATATCGGCCACCAATGGAGTTGATAACATTCTCAATATCGAGATATCGGCCTTCATTACCAGTCATGCTTTGATAGATTGCGGAAGCTGAATATCCTTGTTCAGTTTCTTGTTGCACCTTTTTCCTAAAGAAAAGGGGACGTCGAATCTCATCCAATTTGGCAATATCATGATTGTGAGTTGTTCTTCTGACTGGCTCCAAAGTAATAGTACCATCTGGGTGTGCCTGTTTCTTCACCCTGGCAGGACAGGGAGTGGGAAACCTCGTTGTTTTGGACCGTTTACCAGTTGGTTGTGGGTCAGCTCGTACTGTTGTACGATATAATACACAACGATAAGGTGTAGTGATAATGCCACTCTGAGTTGGCCGAGAGTTCGTACTTGGTGTCCAAAAATTATCACAATACTGCCAATATTGGTTGAATATGGCTTCTGAGTATTGAAGTTTAGTACTTGGCTGAAAGAATTGTGATCGAATTTCTGCAATATTTGGAGGGATACTTGACATTTCCAGCCTTGGTTCAATAATTTGAGGTAATTGAGAACTAGCTGCAGCACTTTCTAAAGTGCTGGTATCATCTTGTTCAATAGACTGGGATACCAATGATTGGGATGTAGCTATTAAAGAGAAATGTTAGTAAATTTAGTTAATTTTTAGTAAGAAATTACTTACGTAGTTGAGTCCCATATGTGGCCGTACTGGTAGACCCAATATCATAATTTCTGATAGGTGTAGATACACCAGAAGGTAGTTCACTTGATGCTAAAAATCAAAAATATTAATGGTGGACTAAAAATGACATAAAAAATACTACTTACCAACTGAACTGCCACGGCTAGAACCAGGTATATTTAGTAGGTTTCTACTAGTAGTGTTGAGAGTTTCGAGAAAACTCTCAACATCTCCAGTCAGAAGATCACTGGGATCATAGTTGGCATCTTCTGTTAGAGCATCAGGACCAGCATAGGTAAAAAGCAGCTCATCATAGTTGAGGTGGGATGACAGATTGTCCTGGGAGGCCATGATGAAAGTAATGCACGAAAATGTTGGTAAACCTGAGTGCTAGTAGTGCTGAAAAGTTGTGATACTAAGACATAAATATCAGTAGTGTTAGGTGTTTTATGCTAAAGTCTTGGAGAAAATACCTAAAGTTATGTGCTATGGTTGTTGAAAGCTAGGTGTTATAGATGCTGAAAGCTAGGTGCTATGGGTGCTGAAAGTTGGGTGCTATAGGTGCTGAAACTTAGGTGCTATGGGTACTGAGACCTAAGTGCTATAAGTGCTGAAGGCTAGGTGCTGAGAGCTAGGTGCTTTGGGTGCTGAAAGTTAGGTGCTAGAAAGTAGGTGCAATACTAAAAGATAGGTGTCAGCAGTATCAAGAGAGTTATGCTGGGGTTTGGAATATAATACCTAAAGCTAGGTGCTATAAGTGCTGAAAGTTGGGTGCTATGGGTGCTGAAAGCTAGGTGCTATAAGTGCTGAAAGCTAGGTGTTGTGGGTGCTGAAGCTTAGGTGCTGTGGATGCTGAAAGCTAGGTGCTATAGGTGCTGAAACTAGGTGCTGTGGGTACTGAAGCTTAGGTGCTGTGGGTGCTGAAGCTTAGGTGATATGGGTGCTGAAACCTAAGTGCTAGAGGTGCTGAAAGCTAGGTGCTAAAAGGTAGTTGCGATACTAAGAGATAGATGTCAGCAGTGTCAAGGGAGTTATACTGGGGTTTGGGGTACAATACCTAAAGCTAAGTGCTATAAGTGCTGAAAGTTAGGTGTTATAGGTGCTAAAACCTAAGTGCTATGGGTGCTGAAACCTAGGTGCTATAGGTGCTGAAAGCTAGGTGCTATAGGTGCTGAAAGCTAGGTGCTATGGGTGCTAAAACTTAGGTGCTGTGGGTGCTGAAACCTAGGTGCTGTGGGTGCCAAAACCTAGGTGCTATAGGTGCTAAAAGCTAAGTACTAGAGAGTTGTTGTGATGCTAAGAAATAGGTGTCAGCAGTGTCAAGGGAGTTATGCTGGGGTTTGGGGTACAATACCTAAAACTAGCTGCTATAAGTACTGAAAACTAGGTGTTATAGATGCTGAAAGCTGGGTGCTGAAAGCTAGGTGCTGAAAGCTAGATGCTGAAGGCTAGATGCTGAAGGCTGGGTGCTGAAGGCTGGGTGCTGAAGGCTAGGTGCTGAGCCTGGGTGTTGAAGACTGGGTGCTGAAAGTTAGGTGCTGAAGGTTGGATGCTGAGCCTGGGTGCTGAAGGCTAGGTGCTGAGCCTGGGTGCTGAAGGCTGGGTGCTGAGCCTGGGTGCTAAAGGCTAGGTGCTGAAGGTTGGATGCTGAGCCTGGATGCTAAAGGCTGGGTGCTGAAAGCTGGATGCTGAAGGCTGGGTGCTGAAAGCTGGGGCTGAAAGCTGGGTGCTGAAAACTGAGTAATAAACTTGAGTGATAAGTGACACTGTATAATGGTCTGTTGAGGAGGTGTTGAGAGGATGAGGAAAAAAATTTTGAGGAGGAGGAATTGGGGCATATTTGTAAACTTTCAGGAATTCAGTCCTAAGCATTAGGATGAGCAGCACTAGGGTAAGATGGGTACATACTGGTGTTGGGAAATTGGGGGAAATTGTCAGCACTGGGCTGTGCAGCACTAGGGTAGGATGGGTGCATACTAGTGTTGGGAGATTGGAGGGAAATTGTCAGCACTGGGCTGTGCAGCACTAGGGTAGGATGGGTGCATACTAGTGTTGGGAGATTGGAGGAAATTGTCGTGGCTGGTGCGGCAAGGTAGGATGGGTGCATAGTATGGAGTTGGAGGGCATTGCGCATGGGTAGGATGGGTGTTAGTATGGGAGGTTGGAAATTGTCGGCAGGCTGTGCGGCTAGGGTAGGATGGGTGCATACTAGTGTTGGGAGATTGGAGGGAAATTGTCAGCACTGGGCTGTGCAGCACTAGGGTAGGATGGGTGCATACTAGTGTTGGGAGATTGGAGGGAAATTGTCAGCACTGGGCTGTGCAGCACTAGGGTAGGATGGGTGCAAACTAGTATGGGAGGTTGGAGGGAAATTGTCAGCACTGGGCTGTGCAGCACTAGGGTAGGATGGGTGCATACTAGTGTTGGGAGATTGGAGGGAAATTGTCAGCACTGGGCTGTGCAGCACTAGGGTAGGATGGGTGCAAACTAGTGTTGGGAGGTTGGAGGGAAATTGTCAGCACTGGGCTGTGCAGCACTAGGGTAGGATGGGTGCATACTAGTGTTGGGAGATTGGAGGGAAATTGTCAGCACTGGGCTGTGCAGCACTAGGGTAGGATGGGTGCATACTAGTGTTGGGAGATTGGAGGGAAATTGTCAGCACTGGGCTGTGCAGCACTAGGGTAGGATGGGTGCAAACTAGTGTTGGGAGGTTGGAGGGAAATTGTCAGCACTGGGCTGTGCAGCACTAGGGTAGGATGGGTGCATCTAGTGTTGGGAGATTGGGGGGAAATTGTCACTTTTGATGGATGGGTCACTAGTGTTGGGAGATTGGGGGAAATTGTGGGTGTGAGGGTAGGATGGGTGCATCTAGTGTTGGGAGATTGAGGGAATGTCGGCCTTGGGCTGTGCAGCACTAGGGTAGGATGGGTGCATACTAGTGTTGGGAGATTGGAGGGTGTCGTGGTGCTGCCTAGGGTAGGATGGGTGAAACTAGTATGGGAGGTTGGAGGGAATTGTATGAAATGTGTGCGGCTTAGGGTAGGATGGGTGCATCTTAGTGTTGGGAGATTGGAGGGAATGTCGGCATGGGGCTGTGTGGGGTAGGATGGGTGCATACTAGTGTTGGGAGATTGGAGGGAAATTGTCAGCACTGGGCTGTGCAGCACTAGGGTAGGATGGGTGCATACTAGTGTTGGGAGATTGGAGGGAAATTGTCAGCACTGGGCTGTGCAGCACTAGGGTAGGATGGGTGCAAACTAGTGTTGGGAGATTGGGGGGAAATTGTCAGCACTGGGCTGTGCAGCACTAGGGTAGGATGGGTGCATACTAGTGTTGGGAGATTGGAGGGAAATTGTCAGCACTGGGCTGTACAGCACTAGGGTAGGCCAACTTAGGTACATATATTGAACCTTTCTGCCCTCTGGATCTACTGTTTTTTCAGCTCATCAGACTCCTCACCTCAACTACCTTGGGTATCAAAGTATTTTTTGTTAAGTACCTCACCATCTCACCCAGCCACCATGCTCACCAGACAGGACTCTTCTGAGACCAATATTCCTTTGGCTTTCAAAAGCCCCACTAATCATCACTTGCAAGTCATCAGGACTCTCAAGTTCTTTGTCCTGGATGTCCAACCTTGTGAGACTTGCACAACCAACAACTTCAAATGCACTCTCTGGAAGAATCAATCCATCACCTGCCACCACTGCACCTTAGTAGGAAATACTTTCTGCAATATGGTTGTCAGATCCTTGGATGAAATTGTGACCACCACCTCAACAACCTCATCCTCTGAGCCAGCTGAATCCAACAACTTTACAGCTGATTCCTTCCAACTCATTGAACCCAGCAGTTCTGCAGCAGAAACTCAGCCAATTCAAGCTAACACCTCTGCAACACCACCCTCTCAACAAGGTGACCCCAGCAGTCCTTATAGCCCTAGCAGCCCCAGCAGTCCTGTAAGTAAATTTTTTTTGTCCACTAATAACCCTGCCACTTGATCTTCCTAGAAACTAGGTCTAATTATCTTGTAACTCAGTCATCCTTCCAAAGGGCTAGACTGGCTATCTGGAATTCCCAGGAATACCCCACTGGCAGAGTGCACCAACTATTCATGCAGTTCAATGCAATTAGTACCTGGATTCACACTTTGGTGAAGGGGCAAAGGACTACTGTGCATGAACTTAAGTCTCTCACTGAGTCTGAAGACTATGAGGTCCCAGCTAATGAGCACATCAACTTCCCAGTGGATATGAGCACATGGTTTCCTTCTCCACAAGACTCCCAACTCATGAACCCTAGGCTCATGCCTTGTTATGATTCTACTGTTCACCCTTTCCTACCTGATGGAGGTTTGTCTGAGTTTCTGACAGACCCAGAATTGTTTCAATGGGGGTTCTAGGGGCCCTGCAAGGGCCTTGGAGGGGGGAGAATTTTGGTGATTTTTGGAAAATTTTCTCGAGATTGCTTACGTAAGAAAATTCGGATTACGTAATACGGTTTAAATGCATAACCTCGCTAAATGCATATTTATGCATTAAAGCAGAGCAATATGCAGGTATAGGGATTCCTTTCTTGTACGTCAGCCAGGTACCTATGTACCCCGCGACACTATTATCCTGTCAGGTCGGTCTACCGATATTTTTCCATGCAATTTCATATATTTCGCTCAGTTATTCATTTATGCCTACTCATCTACATGCACATACCGGTACTTGTCGACATGTATTAGCCTCCTAGGTACGTACCTTATGTAGGTCGGCTCGACCCTACCACAATAGCAATTGTCTGGGAATGTAGGACGGATATCAAACACCCAATATATGCGTTGGCCGAAGCCGAAAGTGGCAAACTACACGGTTGTGGGGCGTGGCACTCGCACCATCTTAAGCCAATTCAAAATCTTTGTTGCCGCAGTGCTAAGCGTTGTCTCATCTCGCTTGAGGCACATCAGAGAATGTTCCGACAACATCATTACCTAGGTACCTAGGTACTCTGCTCATGATATGGATGTAAAATGCAACATTAGGTACTTACCTACCTAACCTAAGTAGGTAGGTAGGTACCTGGTAGGTAGGTAGGTAGGTAGGTAGGTAGTGAGATACGCTACCTACCTAAAGCAAGAATGATTCAACGGTTTAAGCGCCTCTTATATTACCTAGAATGCCGACGTCCGCGCTCCACGTGCTGGTAACGAACATCAGTCGGGACCCGCGCGATTGGTAATTATTTACCTATTATCGGCTAGCGCGTTGCTTTGCGCGTCAAAGGAGTTGCGAAACCGAAAACCAAACAAACCGAGTGCCTACATATGTAGTCACATCCCCAACTCCAGGTGGAGCTTTCGTCTGTGTACCTAGGCGCCCAAAGCAATAACTTACCCCAAGTGTTGTAAAAACTACGGACGTAGGTCACTTCTTTCCTTCATCTTCGACTTGCGTAGGTACATAGTATGATGCGTCTTTGTATGCTACCTAGTGTTCAGCTTCTTAAAACGGGACGGATCTACTAGTACGGGCTGGCATACCTATGCCTAGGTACCTACCTGAATCTACTGCCTGGGAACCTTGGAATGTTTCACGTGTGTTGTAGGTTAAGTGTAGTGTACCTGGCTAGTACAAAGCCGGCGACGGGAAAAGGGCGGATGTCAAGCCCTCAGATTGGTCACTCCACAGTAAGGAGCAATTAGGTAAGCATGTGCAACTGTGAAAGGCGCTGCTAGTGGCCGGTGCTAACCACTAGTTAGGCAGGCAATCGGTACTAGATAGTGTACCTACCTAGGTGGTATCAAGGTCGTAATTACTTACACAGTAGCCCCGTACTGTGCTGATGTAAAATTCTTTGCGCATTGAATGAATTGATTCCTGCCGCCTTCAAAAGTAATATGTGCAATATACTGTGCCAGCGGCATTAGGTACTGTAGGCAGGTGCGCTAGCAGTGGGTGTATACCCGTAACCTACAGGGTAGCCTAGGTCTCTGCAACTCATCCCAATACAACAACGATTTCCGATTCAATTGATACAAGTGGTGAGAGCTGCAGGATTCGAACCTGCGCGGTTTCCCATCGCGGCAAACATCAATTCCTTCATCTGATAGTTATCGGATTCCGCCAGTCAATTACAATGGATTCGATCCAACGAAAGAAACCGCCATGCGCTTGGCTTGAGAACCCGTCTCGCTACTACGCAAAGAAATCGATCCACGTCTAGTTATGTCGTACGCCTTTATCGACAGTAATGGATTCTACCGACCTGATGAAAAGATGAAAGAATCCTCATATGCTTGGCTTGAGACCTAGTCTCGCTATCACAAAAGAAAGTTGTTATACCACGCTCGACGCGTACAAGATTACCGATTGCCTAAGCCAAGAATACATCTCGCCAACTACCCACGAAACGACTACCTGAGAAGAAACCACACATATTCACCCCGGTTTATCACTTGATTCATTACGGAAACTGCATTAAACGAAGATATTCGAGAAGTTATTTGATTGATACGCCACGGTTAGTCAGCCAGCCGCTCAGTTTACGTGCACACTGCCGGTTTTATACTCGATTTTCGGGGCCGGAGTTGTTGAGGGTCGGGGTGAGGTCTTGGTCTGGGTCTGGGCCGTTTGGCAGGATATTATGAGATGGAAGTTTACGATTCGTTTGATTGATGGTTTGAAGTGAGGATTACGCGGTATTAAAGGATTTGTCTATTTGTTGTTGGTCACCTCTCGCGGTGCTTGGTGGTGGAGAGTTTGGCCGTGTGTAGGCAGGTGCGCTAGCAGTGGGTGTATACCCGTAACCTACAGGGTAGCCTAGGTCTCTGCAACTCATCCCAATACAACAACGATTTCCGATTCAATTGATACAGTACCTAAAGCATTAAGTACGTCAGGCAATCCCAAGATTATTTGTGCTCCGGCATACATACTGCTAACTTAAGTAGGTAGTTACTTCGCAGATATTGTAATGCATTTACATACTCCATCCATTGGACCATTAGTTAGCTTTCCCACCGTCCGGTCATCCAGGGACAGCACTCGCCTGCCTACCTACCTACACTGCGGGTAGGCAGATGCTGGACCTTCAAAGGCTTCCAAGGCAGCGCAATTTGTTATCGAATGCCTCTCTCTAGGTAGGTTGCGCAATACTTCAGAGGGAGTCCGAATTCAGGCAGGTGCACCTCATTTAGCGGTAGCCCTAAATATTCAGCGGGTAACACGAACCGTACAGCTACACTGCTTATGTAGGTACCTACATCAGCCAGGCACCCCAGCTCTAGTAGCGGGTCCACTGTCTCCTTATCAAGTCGAATCGGACCAGCTCACAACGTGCCTCACACTGTCCGAGGGCCTGCGGGTGGTCCTTGCGTAAGTTTGTCCCCTTTCCTGTCCTCCCCTGGCCGCGTCCACCACGAAGACGATCCCCATCGTTCCCATTCCCACACACTCACTGCCTACTCCTCACCCTCGTCCTACACTACACTCTCCCGCCCCTAACATTCCCTCATCCCTCCCTATTTCGCTCATACAGGGCAGTTCCATTCCTTTTCCACCTAATTCACAACGAAGTTTCTCCTTTTTTTTGTGTTTCGGCTATTTTGACTGGTCTTGTCTCGTTATCGTCAGGTCATTGCGTGTCATCAACAAGGTCGTTACGATTTGCCATACGAACCCTCTCAAGTCGCCGAGCGATCACCACAACAGCAATCAACCGCGGTGGCGCCAGGAACCGGCCACATCATCCTCTATCCTTTCCAAAGCCTACCGGATCCTAAGTCTCCCTTGGCATTGTCTTCTAATCAGTACTTCTATACTGCATTTATTCAACAAAAGGAAGTTTTCGATCCAAGGAGGCCATTACAAAGCAATAGAGCAAGCCATTGATTCCGGTTTCCGTCATTTCGTATTCGCCCCGACGACGTGTTTTCTTAGTACACGGCCCAAAGAGAGCTGAGGGGCGACGCTAGTCCGACCAACATCGCTGTCGGCTCGAGGAACAATTCGATCCGACCAAGAGCCTCATCTTCCTTTTCCATGACTCCCACTGCGTAGTAACGACTACGAATCATCGAGGTCGTGTGAAAGTCGTTACAGAAATCTCCAATCAAGGCAGTTAATCACTCGAGGAAACGACCCCCGCATGCACACCTTCGAAACGATCGATCGGAATCCTCAACATCTCGTTTTTTCGACACTTTCGCTATCTCTATTTTAACTACATTCACTTCGTCTCGCACTATGACACTTCGACAGATTACCGCGGTGGCCCTACTGGCCTTGGCAGCATTCGCCAATGCTGATGGTGGTGGTAAAGGTGTCGAAGTGCCTGCACAGCAACCTGAACTAGGTTCCGACACAGTCGCTGGCTGCTTCTCCTCCCTAGGAGATATGACGCTAGACAACACGAATACTTGGAACTCTCAGGGCGCCTGTGCTGGTACCTGTCGCGATAAGGGAAAACCAGTTGGCGCCACGTACGCAAAAGCCTGTTATTGCGGTACTAAAATGCCCAATAAAAAGACATTGGTCCCTGACTCTCAATGCAATGAACCTTGTCCTGGCTACGACTTGCAAGCCTGTATGTTCAAACCTGATCGTCCTGTCTTCGTTTACTAACACTTGGTCTAGGTGGTGGCTTGAATGTTTATACCGTCTACAATACAGGTGTAACATTTAACGTGGCCGAGGCCGAGCTGCCAAGTAGCTCGACAACCACTTCGGCGACTCCTACTAGCACCACACAATCCACCTGTATGTACTGTCCCTTCGCCCCGTTAATTGGTATTAACTGGGTCTAGCTACTGTAGCATCGGCAACTCCCACCCAAACTCAAACACCCCCAAGCAGTGGCGGATCAAGTAAAACGGCCGGTATCGCTGCCGGCGTTGTTGTTGGCGTTGTCGCCATTACTGCAATCGGAGCAGGTGCATTCTTCTTCGTGCGGCGGAAGAGGCACAGCGAGCTGGAAGAGGAGCATCGACGAAATGCCGCCGTCAACTCTTTCATTAACAACGGGAAGCCTCGCAGCAGTGGTGGCATGTCTATCGCTGATTCTCGTATGGACCCTATCATGAACCGGCGCTTGAGCGATGGTAGCATTGCCGATAATCAAGATTATTCGCGACGGATTCTGAGGGTATGATGTGTATAATTCATTTATTGCAACTCTGCTAACATTATTTACAGGTAACCAATGCATAAGTCATCACCTTTCAGACGAGACAACGAAGCAAACCCGAACTGTGAAAATTCTTTCCTCCCTTAGGCATCAATGGCGTTTGATGGTGATTACTATTTGACATTGGATGGTCGATTCCGATGATCCTGGCGTTATATGTGCTGAAACGCGGCACAAAACAGGCGCTAGACCATCGCATTGGACCGACGACTGGTCATAAACTCAGAGTCAAAACCCACGTGTACCGTTCACCCTCCTCTCGATTTCTGGACACCGGGGCAGAATCACGCATGAGACCGACTGAAAGTTCAAGACAACTACATGGTGGGTGAAGGTTCCATAGAAACGTTCCGGACAGTGGCCAGCGGTCCTTGCGCAGACTACAATTGCCGTGCCGCAATGTAACGGGGTCCCTGAGCTTGCCGGGAATCATTGCGGTCTTGGTCAGCCGCGGATGTTCCCCAGATAGAAGACTAGGTATCAATGAACATGAAGGGCTTCTTGACTGTATATTATCTGATTTAGTCCAATAGATGGACTTGGGGATTGAAGCTGACAAAATGACATTGGTCATCTGGAGAGCGCCGTGCACTAATTTGATATTCTGCTGGCTACCCTTCCCCTCGGTGCCACATCCGATATCTATCGTTTGGGCAAATTCCTTCCCGGATACCTAGCGCGTAGCTGAAGTGCTTCGCCTTGATCGACGTCTTAGAGATCTTCGAGGGAGATCGGAGCATTACAAGCAGTTCAAAGATGCGTGTCGGCCAGTAAGCTATGCAAGCTATTACATTTTCTTTATTATTATCGCAACAATGTCGCTAGCGTCAACAGCCTACGAGTAGCAATACAATAATCATCCCCTCGGTTTTGTTGGATTTGGCAGCTTGTTGCCTAGGTTGAAGTTGTCATAACATTATGCTGCTAGTGCTGGTAGAAGATGAGACGTCACATCAAGCCCGCATACACGGCAAGACTCGAGTGAATAACCGGTCCACGAGTTGCCACAGGGCGACGCCGGGAACGAGGGGTAATTGGTAGGGTTAGGTGTTCATGGCGTTACGGTACCCGGTCGCCCAGCGCCCTTTTCGGCTTCTTCTCCGCGTCTCGACATTGCGATCATCGATCTGAAGTACACTAGGGAATGGGGGATCTGTTTGTGGGGCACGATGTAGATCGTGAGGCAACCGATTGGGTTGATAGGGAAGTCCCTTCTCTTACACATACGCACTATGTATGCAGGTGTTGGGTTGTCAAGGTGCCCATGTTTGCTTTGTTCTGGCGTGCGTTGGGTTCAACCGTTACTACGATTTTTATTTGGTCAGTATTATACCTATCTGGTTGATATGCCTGTTTCTCAGTTCCCACGACATCTTAATTGCTGTCTTCGTTGCCGTTCAACGTATGACGCCTTGAGGTATAGGCATCGGGTTTGTACCCGATGCTGGAGAGCATGTTGGACAGTATTCTCCTGTGCACTTCTTGAACCGGAGATATAAGTCTTGCTTTCTCCTATTTAGAGATTGGATAGGTGATATTTGATTCGTGAATATTCGTAGTTTTCTTTCGAGATATTTGGTTACAAACGCCAGGGCCGATATAAATGATGTCCGGAATCTTTCTTACTCGTTTCGTTGGTACAGCTTTGGGCTGTATGTAAATGCAAATTCAGTACCTTGTGAATGTGGCCTGAGAGTAGTAAATCACGAATCGACCGAAAGAACGTGTAAGACGCCGACAAACTGCTGGGAATGGGAACGTAAAACCTCAAGATTTCATGGCTATGAGAAGGTATGGGATCCGACAGCCCACCTTATCGACCCTTCTAGGTTCCTACTTATGACAGCTCCCTGACCCATACCAAAAGAGCAATCTTTCAAATCACATTGCACATAACCACTTGCCACTACAGTCAAGGGCGGGGAGCAGGACCTCAATCACGTAGATTCAAGCCCGCGAGCTATAATGCGGTAGGGAAGGTCGGATAGGCTAAATCCCTATTCTTACAAGTACCCTGTTTAACATTGACTGCTGCTCGAACTCGTGCGTATAAGCCTCTGGCGGAGATAAAGTCAACGGGCTATTAAGGGATGCTATAACAACTGGAGTTGAGAACACTGAACTGATAACCTCGGGTATGCCCATCGCTTGGCCTTGTTCCGTCGAATCTAGCTCGTTGAATCCGGGTAAAAGAATGGTCGCCTGATTTCGGGATATACATGCTTATGCATAGGTGAAGACAGGACGCGAGGGATGTATTCCGGCTTCGACGCTTCGTATGGGCTCTTTCTATGGGCCATGTAGGTAGGGTGCTTGTTCATGACGGCGACGGTATCGTAGTTAGCATTGTGAATGTGAGCGGTTTCAGGTTGTCTGTAGTTCCTCTGTCAACGACACCTCTCCCCATCATTTATGACGGAGGGTGGCAGAGCAGCCCGACTGACCTGCCAAAGTAGGCAGGGAGGCGCCAATTGCTGGCACGTGCGGTACATCACGTGACACCGAGAGTCTGGAAGCGCAAGTCGCAGGCCCCACTTAAAGCTCTTGTCTGATGTCGCGTCACTTCCAATTGTCAACCCTCGATTCCGTCAACCATTTCCCATCCACACCTACACCAGCAACAAACCAACTCCTTGCCTGGTGTCCTGTGGGTTCGGTTCATGGGCTTCCGACCATCCGAACCGCGACCGCATAATTAAGTACCATGATTGTGCATTGTTCTTTTGCTAACTGAGACGCTTCAACGGACCGCCCGTCACCGTCACTGTCGCCTATCCTCATCAAGGCGAACTGGTCGCCGACCTGCCGACTCGTTACGCCATGGCTCTGACTACGACCGCACGCGTTCGCCGCACTGCGCAGAATACTCAGTACACGTATGGTTTCCTCTGCACCGACATGACTGCCAGCCTGCCAACTTCTACGAAACAAGGTAGCTGACATCATCCCTTAGATATAACCTCTCCCGTCGCGTTCATACAGTCCATACGTATCCCGTTCTATCTCCCCAGGGAGCCACCATCCTTATATGTGGCCACGAAAATGGCGTTACTCTGGTTTGGCGCGGCGGCCGGCAGTTCAAGCCAGAAGGACAGGAGGTGTTTAAGAAGGGTAGTAATGGTAGCCGGAATGGCAAACCGCCTCAAGATGCAGTCATGATTATCGATTCCGATGAGGATGATGCCGCCCCAAGTCCTTCGTTTTGCGATACGCCTCGATTTGAAGAGAATCTAGACGACTGCGCCTATCCAGAGATTACACAAACCCTCGATCTCGAGTTCGATACGGCTGTGCTCCATGTCTCCACGCTGCCTCTCACTCCCTGTCTAGCTGACGATGCGTCGTGGGAAGGGACTGATATTCTTAAGGAGAAGATCATTTTCACTGTTGCATGTGCCACACGCGAGGTGTTTCTTGTGATGCTGCCTCTTAATCCGCCATCACCCCTCAGCAAAGCCAGGAAAGATCTGCAGGAATCGCTACTGGCTGCAAAAGCAGGCAATGGCAAATGGGGTGAGACCGTTACCCTCTTGACTGGCCAGCAAAAGCCTTCCGATGGCCTCGCCATGACACTCATTAAACCACGGCCTATTTATGAGCGAAGCAAATCTTCGGAGCGTTCTCAGTCAACGGCCCGAGCACTCTACCGTGTTGTCGTCGCGGCCCATTCCCGCGAGGCATCGGGCACCTTACGCCTCTGGGATGTACCTTTGGAGACCACCGCGAAGTCTGGCCAACAAATTGAGCCATTTCAAACTGAATACCTGTCCAAACCTTTAACATCCATCTCCTTTAATCCCACACATTCTTCACAACTCCTATGCAATGCATCGCCAAATGCTGTACGCATTTATGACTACAACATTGCATCCATGCCACCTGACGACATATCTGAAGGTCCTTTTCCCTCGCAAGGCTCATGGCTCGTATCTTTCTATCCCCCTTTCATCAGGCAATCGGCATCGAGGAAACCAATACTGGCAGCATCGTGGGTTGGCCGTGGTCGTGCGATATTTGTGCTACTTGCCGATGGCCAGTGGGGCATCTGGGATATTGATGGCATGTCCCCCCAAGGTTCTGCTCACTTCGGGATGCCGAGCTCTGGTATTGTTGGGGACGCCATTACCGAGTTCAATGTAAGCGGTTATATTGAGGGCACGAGTCCGCTACGCAATCCTGCTTCACAGCGGGTGTCCGGGAGTTTCTCGGAATTTGTTCCTATGACACCACATACTAGACGTGCTGCATTTTCGAACTCATCCGGTCCGGAGCGACTCGCCGCAGTAAGTGGAGGTGTCATTGTCACGCCTTTGCCGGCGAGCTCTACTACAACAGCAGATGAGAGTGTTACATTGTGGATTGGTAGCCACGACCATGTCTTTACAATACCTGGACTCCTCAAGTTTTGGGATGCTCAGATCCGTAAAGGTGCTGGAGGTGGCGTGAATCTTTTCAGCGGCGCTCAACCCACCCGCATGATCCGCCTTAGTGACCTTTCGGTCGGACTGATGGGTGAGCGGTGTACCGGTGTTAGTGCAATTGTCCGTTTTCCTGAAACGGGGGGTATGAGCGCCCCCGGCAGTGAGGGGCTGCCTGTCGACGTGGTGGTCTGCGGCGAGAGCAGACTGGTTATAATACGCGAGTGCGATGAAACAGTTGGCACGCGCATTGGAGGTGTGATCAGCCGCCGAAAGGGATTGAACGACCGAGTTCGTGATACCAGCGCCATCATCGTCCATCCGAGACCAGAGCAACCCAGCAGCATAGCATACAATCTGTCACTTGGGCCACGAAGGAAGCTTTCGCGACCATTTCCCACAGAGGGGATTGATGAGTCAACAGAAAGCACTATGATGCAAATCGACCGAGAGAAGCAGCCAGCCTCAACGCCCTCGAGAGCCATAAACAGTTTACTATTCGGTGCAAACTTAAGCGCCGCTGCGGACGCCCCCCATGACGAAGTGTATGACAGGGATATCGAGGCAGAGATGCTGGATATCATGGAAATTGATCGTGAGCTAGACGTAATGGATTACGGTCGAGGAAGAGGCCGTAAGAAGGTCATGTTCGATTCATAGCCCGCTAATCGTCCAGATACACTTCATTCGTCAGCTTAAGATCCTAGTTAGGTCAGAGATATGCGATACCCAAGCTAACAATTGAGTCTAGAACCTTGTGGCTTAGTATTGAATACGAATTTCTCAGGACGTTGCAGCCCATATCATTAGGTCCTACGTCTATTTTCGAACTCGTCACCGTGTTCTCGCACATCTCGATTTACTACTTCCCCTCGGTGCTGTGTGTTTTCTTGTCATACGCCATTCTATAATAGTTATATCCGCGCGGCAAGGTGGAGTACAAGGCGAGATCATTCCTTGCAGCTCTGTAATCCATGCGGTACATCAACGGGCCTTGGTGCCCAGCGTGTCGCTTTTTTAAAGACACGTCGCCGGCAATCCCAGGAGGGATTTTAGGGTGGGGGCTTGGGTTGGTTGGCTTTATGCGAATTGACCGTTTGCCCTCCCGGCATTCTCGCTGTCCTGCTATCTGTCTGCCTTTGTGGACGGGGGATTGAGATGGGGCTGGGGGACGGGTTTGCCGGTACATTTTTGCTTTCATGTTTCCACGAATTTGTACAAGTCGTGATATAGTGTATGAACTCTATTAAGAGTGTGGTTTTGAATGTAGTGTTCACGGGGAAACATGTCACGTCGATCCGTGGCGCTGGGCATGATTTATGTCAGTCAGCTACGGGGGGGATTCTGATACTGGGAATGGTATAATCGTCAAGTCAACCCTTTTCATACCTAGGTGCGGTCTCGCCAGCCGTACGTTCCGAAACGAACGTGAGAACCAGATATTCTGCTAACATATCTGTGAGCCTAGAAGCTACCCTCCCAACGGACAGTTGCCAAATCTTTCCGGCTTGATAGTTCTATGTAACCATTGTAGAGCAACGGACATACGGATGCCGTTTCTGTAGTCTTTTCGCTAAGGCCAATGCAAAGATATAATTACGTGATTACACGGAATCCGAGCAAAGAACTGGACTAAGGTGTATTTCTAGGAACCTTTCTAACATGATTTTAGCGTATCCCACCAGTTTCCAACCTCTAGCACGCTTGAATATGATCAAAGCCTGTTATAAGAAACTCTGAATTGAGTTATGTTGATGACTAACTACCTAGGCAGTTCATATCTGAGCCAGAAGACTACGGCAACACGTGAAGTCCTGGCGTGGTTACGCTGCGGTTTATGAGACCTCACGAAATCGCAATCGAAAGCTTGCCGACGTGCTTTTGAGACAACTACACATTTTTCGGGTCAGCTTTTGTTACTGCAGACATAACGATCGTGCGGGGCCAACTCACCTGATACTTGTACGCCTCCTTAACCTCCTCGAAAGCGAAGCGTCTGGGATCGATGACAGGGTGAATGTCATTCGCCTCGATCGCAGCAACCATCTCCTCCATTTGCTGGCGGGACCCGACGTGGATTCCGCGGGCAATGAAACCCGCAAAGGCACACTGGAGGACCGAAACCTCGGACTCGAACCCGCCCAGGAACCCAATAATGGCCATGATGCCATCGTACCCGATCGCCTTCAGACTCTGCGGCAGCGTGGCAGCACCGCCAACTTCGATTATGTAGTCGAAGCCTTTGCCGCCTGTTAGTTTGCGGGCTGTTTCGCCCCACGTGGCGTCCTCTTTGTAGTTGATGACGTGGTCGGCGCCCAGGCTCTTCAGGATCGCCTCCTTCTCCTTCGTTGAGGTTGTCGCGACGACCGTTGCGCCCGCTGCCTTTGCAAACTATGATGCGAATGTCAGAGAGTTCCCGCGGAAATACCGGTAGGGGTAGCATCGGCTCTAGACTCACCTGCAGAGCAAAAACACTGACGCCACCGGTGCCCTGGACAAGAACAGTATTACCGGCCTTGACCGGCTTGAGGCCATACAAGGAATTCCAGGCCGTCAGGGCCGCACCAGTGAGCGTAGCGGATTCCGCGTAGTTAAGGTTCTTGGGCGCGCGCACGACGCCGTTCTCGCTCAAAACCCCGTACTGGCGCAGCGTGCCGTCGAGACCGCCGCCGAGGCTCGAGACCGCGATCTCGGGCGTCATGGGCCCGTACTGGTGGGCCTGGTCGAAGAGCGTGACGACCGTGTCGCCTACCTTCCACTTGGAAACCTTGGACCCGACCTGCACGATCTCGCCGGCGCCGTCGGATCCTGCGACTAGGGGGATCTTGAGGTAGAAGGGATACCCCCCGTTCGGGATGATCAGGTCGCGGTAGTTCAGGGACGCGGCGTGGAACTTGATTAGGATTTCGTTCTCGCCTACTTTTGGCACGTCGGCGTCGACTAGCTGTAATGAGTCGAAGTCTTTGCCGAAGCCGTTGATGAGCCACTGTTTTTGACGGGTTGGGATGGCCATTTTGCTCTGGGGGTTTTTGCGAATTGGGGGGTGCTTGTGGGAGGAACGTAAAGAGCAGGATTGACGAGGTGAGGCGATAGAGATGTTTTGTATGGTATTTACACTGCCTTTGAGCGAACTGAGAGAAGTACTTGAGTAGGCGGGGTTTCGTGGGTAGCAGCACTAACACAGCTCCGGCGACGATGACACTCTATATACTCACCGTCATGAGCCGTGGTGAGCACCATGGGATGTTACGGTAGGGTTGGTATGATGCCATACGCAGGAGACATTAGCCAACTCGATGCGCGGGTGGGTAAACGGGCAGGGGTGGGAGTCGGAGTCGGGACCATTCTCGGAAACTTATTTTGAATCTCTGCGCGGTTGTGTATGTCTCCGGGACCTGCTGTTGGTTTTGGTTTTTGCTGCTTCGGCCGTTTCCATCCGTCCCTGGCCGCCCATGATGCAATCCCAATATTACATGTGCCGGTAGCTGGTTTGGTTTGTAAGTTGTCCGCTCGGGTTCCGTGAGATTTGCGTCTGGATCGGGCGGGCGGATCCCGAGCGGTCTTTGATATTCACTCTGGAGGTCTTGTAAGGGAGATGAAGTTACAGCAAAAACAGCCGCTCGGACGGCTATAATCTCCGTCTTCTGTTCTAATAGATGTGTAATAACATCTTGTCTTGATATCACTGGGTTTACGTTATGCTGGTATGCCTAATTCACGTGCTTATTGCTGACAAGATATCTTTCCGATATTCCTCCTTTGCTCGTGAGAACGCTTACTATAGTTTGGCTGTTTGCTGTTCTGTTGTTTTCTTATTGCTTCTATTTGCTGTATTGCAGTTTAACTTGTTGTCTTCGTGTCGATAAGCTCCCCGTGCAGTTATTCTTCTGCGTACGCCGGGTCGGGCATATTGGGCACCATGGTCTTCTCCACTGGTTATACTTATAGGCTACATATACCTTTGAACCGTCGAGTTCTCGGTACGGCAATGGCATAGGTTATACGCAAGTCTTCAGTTTTGTCCCGATGTCCTGCGCAAGGTTGTATGATCGTGGCAATACCTCCAACGGAAAGAACATACATCTCGATCAATCATCAGAGCCTAACTTCGTCTGATTCAGCACTTGCAACTATACTATATATGCATACCTAGCGGCTCCTCCACTTTCGACTCTGATCACGAGCGGTAATGAGACGTGTTGTCGACAACGACGACAAACTGCTTGCGGCTAGATCTGCTTGCCAGTCGGTGTCCTCGCGTTAGACGCGATCATGCTCACCTGACCAGAAGAGCGCGTTTACGTTCCGATAGCGTCTGTCGAGTTGGCGTAATAAGTGTGTCCCGTGCAATGTACCTAGGCAGTTGATAGTTATAGATAGCGATACCCATTTCATGCTAGACTCCAGGAACGGCGCGGCGTCGCCCGCGCAGTCTTCCGGGGCGAATGACCAAAGAGGTGTCCTGGCTAAGCCGAGTTGAGAGTCGAGGTCGGTCGGACCGCCCGGGTCTCGTGCGTTGTTGTCGTTGAAGCATGTGCATTAGCCCGGCTGGATCTATTGTAGTGTAGTGTATCTACACTATCTTATATCTTATATCGGAGTGCGCGCGGAAACGATGCTTTCGGTCTTGTCCTAGCCTGGGGTGTGCACCTAGCCATCTCTTTACCGCCCTCCGAGGCTCCTTCCCCGTTTACGCGCGATGCCCACTAACTTCGGTCTATAGCAAGAAACGGAAAGCGCAGTCTTAGGAGTTGCGCGAACTGGCTGGAGCGTGGAGGCGTGGAGGCGGGGAGGCGTGGAGGTGGCGAGGCGGTGACAGTAGAATAGAATGGGCCCATGGGGAAGACCTTCCTAGAGCCCTGTCGACGGACAATGGTCACGGTGTGTAGTGGTGTAAATTTACACTGTCTTAGTGCTGCCGTACAGCGTTCAGCAGCCACTGGCCACGTTTCCTGGCGCAACTCTGGTAGGCATAGTGGATAACTATAGCTCTAATAAATACAGTGCGCAATCGGCCCTAAAGACGTTGTATCGTGAATGATTCAATGTTCTGATTGCAACAACGCTGGCAGCTTCAGACTCGGAGCGCACCGGTATTCCTGCACAAATCATTGGTCCCTTGTCAGCGTGCCTGAGACTGGCATTGAATCTCTAACCCCACGCCACCTGTGTACCCATCATCGTCGTTTGACAGCGAGTCCACCAACACTCTCCGCCGTGACTCAGTTAAAACCGCCATGTTGGCTCGCAGCTACAACCAACACTCAACAACCAAACCTGCCCATACCTACATCCCTCTACCTATTGCCCCTTCGAGTCTGTTGATTCCCGCCGTCCTTCGCCATCGTACTTGGCAGCAAAGTCACCGAAACTGCGGCCTACCATCGTCCCACGCAACATCCGGTTCCTTGAGCTACGCATCCTGAACAGGCCTGTGCTCGTATAACCACCAGCGTGGCCAGCTGCGCGAGGAGAGTACATCTAGGGACTCTCATCAATCATAGGTAAGCCTCGTTTCTTCATAACCTCAACGCTACCTAGCAGGCTCTACATCTCAAGGCATACAAAACCCACATGGATCCCTCCCACGCATCCTCCCTCAGATGACTTTGTCTGGTATCCCACACACGCACCTGCCAGCCAACCTAACATCATAGGCAGTTCGGGCGAGTTTCGTCACCTTGATATCACCGAGCGAATCCACAGTATCGGTGGTCCTGGCTTCTTTTACATCACGATTTCTTGAGGAGTCGTTATCTATACATACGGGGCTCTGCGCTTCAGTCTTAGCTCTGCTACAAAGCATATTACCCGAAGACGTTTTCAAGACAGGAATAAGAAGTCACCATGGTTAGCGGTATCAACCGTGAGAATCACCCGCGGGGTTCGCGATTTAAACGCTGGCCAACCCAAAATGATCATGAAGACACCGAATCGCCCATGTCCGCGCCTAATGCTCACTTTGCACCTCACTACTGGCGCAAAACTGGCAAGTCGAAGACTTGCTACCCATGGGTATCGCCCGCATTGTCTGAGACCGTTCAGTCGATGTTAACCCACGAGCTAGTCGATTGCAGCCGTCTCAAATCCGAGGGCTATCCTCAAATGCCGGCTCTGTTCAAATTTGGCCGAGTGATCAAGTCGTCAGATAGCAGAGCCATTAGGCCATTGCCTCCCGCAGATCCCCGTAGCACCCAACGTAAGTATGCCGCCCTGGTTATAGACTGCGAGATGGTTGAGCTCGCAGACCATGTCTCTGACCTAGTTCGCATCTCCGTTGTGGACTTCATGACCGGGAATATCGTCCTCGACACACTCGTTCAACCCGTGGGAGCCGTGAAACAATGGCGCACTCACGTCAGCGGCGTGCATCCTAATATGCTCCGTGCCGCCAAAGCGAACCCGAACACGACCGTGCTACAGGGATGGCCGGAGGCGCGCGAAGTGATATTCTCCCTGGCCGACGAAAACACCATCTTCATCGGACATGCGCTTTCCAATGATCTTAAGGTTCTGCGAATCGCAGCCGACCGTGTGGTGGATTCCTTGATGCTGACTGCTCAAGCCGCGTTCGGTAGATCCGTTGCGAGATTCCCGCGGCTGTGGTCGCTTAAGGTGGCTTGCAAGGAGTTAATGAATATCGACGTTCAGAAGCCGCACTCGGCACATGATCCGCGCGAGGATGCTCTCGCTGCTAGGGAATTAGTCCTATGGTGTCTGACACACTCCGCGGGACTTCTAGCTTGGGGTTACGACGGGCGGACGGCGTTTGAGCAGCAAGGGGTAGTACGACGCAAGCAACTAGAGGCACATCGCCAGAAGGAAAGGGAGGCCGCGCTTAAGGCAGAAGAGGATGGGCAAAAGGAAGAGATCGTTCAACCATCTACCGAGCGCGCCAAAAGGAATACTCCACCATGTTACACCACAGACGGTCAGGATCGACGACCTATTCGGCGAAACCGAAGACGACCTGTCATCGGAGGAAGCGGGGCCTCGCCGAGCCAACAGTGAACCACTCGCTCGGCCTTCGAGCTGTCGCGGCTGATATACCTATGTCAGCTATCCCTTGTGGAAGAAACAAAGACGGATATTAGTACCGGATGTGATGTGTTTCTTAGACACTATCGTGAAGTCGCACATGCTCCGTGTTGCCCAACGCTTCCTAATTTCGTCCACGCCAGTTACCTATTAAGTCCTCAGCCTCGAGGAATATATCCTATCTGGGAATAAGAGGCGCCGGTATTTCGGTATTTCGGCGTCAATTTTCCTCATCATGAGTCGGGTGTTGCACGGCAGTGGAACCCAAACTCACCTTACGGAAGTCGGCAAAAGGAAACCGAGTTTTTACGACGTCTATACATCTAAATATAGCGCCGAAACGCTCAGAGAGCGCGAACCTTCACGGCTTTCCCGAAACATCCCGATTTTAATTCGCACTGCGCTTGCTCAACCTCCTCGATGCCGTCAAATATCTCATCAAATGACACCGATTATGCTGCGCTTAACCTTGTCGCTGGATGGGTCTTCGCAATACGAAGTGCGTATTGCAATACGGCGGCGCCAGCTGCTTGGGCTTCTCATCTGGCTAGTCCATCTCTTTTCCTGACTCGAAATCCTTGATTCGGCCCGAGTTGTCGTAGCCGATCTATCTACGTAAGACGATTACCTATAATACTCCCGAGGCCTTGTAGTCAGTCTTCGTTTTCTGCCTCGTATTATCGACATCGGAGGAGGGTTCTTTGATGGTAGCCGCCGAAAATACCGTGATATCACGGAAGGCAGCGCTTCCTCGACATGAACACCAGCCCGGAATAGCAAAAGCTCTATCGGTCGATATGGATGCCACGCCGTTCATTTACAACACAACGGCAAGGACCAAAGGAATTCCAAAGTCGGTACGAGGCCTAAGTCTCAAGTCAAGCTAGGAAACATAAACCCTGTGTGAAGTGGTTCTGGCTTTGATGCCGGCCTAGCTGGATGTGGGGGTCAGCATTAACAGTCTCATAGCCTAGCTCGCCTGCTCAGTCTTAACGAGAGAGACCCCGTAAAGCAGGCGAGAAAAGGGGTGTTTTACCTTGTCAGGTAGATAGAGTCTCTAGCATAGACCTCCTCATCGTAATTACTTAATACACCTGTTCTTACCGCAATGTGTCTCGTGGCTATTGAACGCCTTGCATCGTGACCCTGCTTCGTTTGTTGACGCGGCTTGTTGGTTTTCTGCTTTGAGCTGGTTGGTCCTGACTGGTCCTTTTCGGTACCTGGGTCCGATTCGATCGCTGTAAGGATTCGCTCTTCGACGCATCACCGAGAATATGCTACCAAGTAACCAAATAAGCTTATATGTCACCATGCGCCTGTCGGTTCGGGCCGCGCGTGGCAATGCATCTTGGCACTTTAAGCTAAAATGCTAAAACCAACACCGACTATAAGGTTTCACCTACCATGCGGGAGCGGTCTTGGTAGATAGGACTGGCTCGTTCCGTTGGGTGACTTATTCGGGGTTGAGACGTGGGACTGAAGCCGTCGTAATATACGGGAATCCTGATGTGATAGCACCCCGGGATATCGGTCCTTTGAATCGAACCGAGATAATGAACGCCGTACTTGTGCTCTGGTTTATGGCTGGGCCGCACGCTCGTCTTTCTCTCTGGGCTGCTCCTCGTCGTCTTTGAGACACTCGTTTATGCCGTCGAGCATGTCTGCCGGGACGGGATCGCCGTGTAAATCGTGTCGGGTCTCGAATATGTTCTGGCCTAGTAAGGTGACCTGATTCAAGTTAGTCCCTCCGCATGATTCTTTCCCGCGACATAACAGTTCAGATATTCTCACGCACGTATTGGTCATCGTCCACCCCGCCCCGTCCCCCGAGCTCCGGCCGAGACGTGATCGATAAATGCGGCGCCTGCCCGCTGGCCCGGTGCTCGCGCACGCGCCGTCGCAGCTCGAGGTAGATGCGCAGGTGCGGGTGCTTGTAGTCGACCTGTGCGCGGCGGATGTTGTGGAAGCCCATGTTCTCGAGCTGCGCGTTGCACCAGTCCTCCGTCTCCTGCGGGAAGAACGCGTCGGCCTCGATGCTCTCTAGCGGCGCGGCGAGGTTCCGGAGGAGCCGCTCTGTTGCCGTGCCTTCTTCTATCGGCACGCCCCAGTTCACGGACGAGCTGTCGTAGATCTCGGAGGGCTTGGCGGTGCGCCGCGGTGCGTGGTTGTTCCATAACTGCACGAACTCGGTTATTTCTGTGCGCAGCATTGGGCCGTAGATTGCGTAGACTGCTATTAGATCTCTGTCGTCGTGGGTGTTTAGGAGTCCCGTGGCGCTTAGCTCTTCGGCGAAGGTTAGCCAGCGGTCCGGGGAGCCGGTGCGCGTCGTCCGCCACCAGGAGCCGATGCGGTGTTCCTCTTTGTCGCTCCAGATGTGGCAGGACGTGAGCCGGTTGCCCTGTCGGTGGATGCGCTCTTCGCCGTCGGGGCCGTCGTACGGTATGGCTGTTCTCCCGGACTCGGCTAATAGGCCTTGCGCGCCAGCGAATAGAGCGGATTGGATGCCCATGCCTGCTTGGGTGAAGAGTGGCCGCACGCCTGCTACGGAGATGGTGCGTAGGAACTGCTTTAATGTGCTTACGGGAGTGCACGATGACGGGCCTACGTAGACCCAGATGATCATGCGGGAGTAGGCGTCGATGCAGGCGAATATCTGCCCGTGGCTTTAGCAACCGGTCGTCATTTGGACTTGCGGTGTACGAACCTCGATTCCCATCCGTCGAAGCTCCGTATGGCCGTCGAAACACCACAGGAAATTCCGGCCTGGGATGACGAACTTCCCGTTGATGTAGGTCTTCGTCTGGCCGTGTTGCTGCCGGACTTCTTCTGACCAGGTTGATCTATGGTACTGGTAGATCTGATGTTTCCCGACAAGTATCCCGGCTTGGGTCCGCACGAACTCATATATGTAGCTCCCGCCGAAACCTTGCACCGCGGGTCCCCTCTGGACGTGCTGCTGAAGCCAATCCGAAGCCTGCCGCAATGCCTGGTTGCGGTCCTCGTCCGTACGGAATCGCCTCCTCATGCCGTGCTTGAGGCGGATATTCTGGATCGTGCGAACCGTAGTGGAGATCCCGGAGCGCTCCAGGTCGTCCTTGATGAAATCATCCGTCCAGCCCTGCACGAAGAACAGGAACTGGATCCGGGACACCACGGCGTCGGTGTGCACCGAGAGCGCATGGCGCTGCAGGCCCCAGACCTGGATCCGGCGCTCCAGCGTGCGCTGGGTGCAGTCACAGCCCTCCTCCTTGATGGAGCGCAGGATGCTGGGGATGGACTCGCCCGCGGCGTACGACGCGGCGATCTTGTCCCGGAACCTGTCGATGTTAGAGGGCAGACGAGGCATTTTGGATCGCAAGAGTCTACGGATGCAGTGCAACCCCCGAGGCTTTTTTCCTTAGCCGGGAAAAATGGAGCGGGAGGTTTAGTCGGGGACTCGGGGGGATTTGTCGGTGTTAGTTCTTATCATCGTCCCCTGGCCGGCTGACTAATTGGGGGCCGCTAGCTAATGCTTGCTCGTGGATCAGATGGAGTCCGAGGGGGGTTTTTCGATCAGGCCAGGCCAGGCCGGGCCGTGGATTGTGTGGTTCATTCGTTTGTGCAATGGTTCGGCCGCGGGAGGGCGCGGCGGAAAAGAAATTCACGCTGCGGCAGACGCGCTGACAAGCAAACACCTACCTTACCTGGCCAGCCATGTCGGCAGGGGACATCGGCAACCAGGCGCTTCCTCTTGTTCTCTCTACGCATAAGCACATGCGGGGCTACCGGAATAGACCCCTGGGTCGGATCAGATCGCTGGACGGGACGGGCGCTAGCAATGGCGACGATCCCGAGAACTACCTGACCTACCTTGGGCATATATGTAGCCAGGCAGGCGGGCAGGCGGGCAGGCAGGCCGGGTTACTTCGCTGTAAGGGTCTCTCGGTGCCCAGTGGAGAGCGAGAGTGAGAGCGTATGACATGACATGTCTGCGCACTGAGGTACCCATGCAGTGATCTACGCATTGCATGGTAAGAGACCCTTTGTATCTGGTGTACAGCCGCGACGGAGACGCAAGCACCACGAATGGGTTCGATTATTGATTCCCCGTTTGACCGGCCGGTAAATCACATGACAATTCCATCTGGGCAGCAGTTATGACGACGAGCAGCAAGGGAGCTGCGGTGGCGCAGGTGTAGACTGAGGTGAGGGTTGGTGGGATGCGGCGGTTGGCTTGGGCTTGGAGGATGGAATAGGTAGTAGGCGACAATAGAGGGTTATATCTGCTGGTTAGGTGATATAACAGCGTCGCTCCGAGACAGCCAAGGGCGATATTATCGGTGAAAGAGGGCCCTGCGGCTGGCACAGGAGCAGCCGGTGATAAGCGGGAAAGAGGTGAGACGAAGATCATGAGAGGCGTTGGTGTGATACCGTGCCTTGCATCGTGCAGGGTGATTGGTGAGCCCGGAATGCCAACATAAGCATCGTGATCCTTGGCGTCAATCCAGTTCCAGTGTGGTGATGTTGCCGGATGGATGTCGGACGTCCGAAGCCTCGGTTTGCCTGTACATATGGTGAACCTACCTCGAGGCAGGCAATGGACAAACCAGGTCGAGATGGTTTGACTTCAAAAGATACGGTGAGAGGGGAAGTTTCTCTTATAGTCCTACCCATACTCACATGTGAGTCGCAAGTAAATTGAGTTGCCATGCATGCATAGTCTACATGTATCAACACACGGAGTTTCTGGATGGACAACTTATGATACCCCCAGCATCGAGCACCGCCGCGGCCCATCAAGTGCTTGGCGTTCCCTCGATCTCTTCTGGAAGGTCTCGGCGCTTATGGCGACGGGCGACGTATTTACATGGAAAAGATGAAACCGATGAACTCCACGTGTTGCAGATGGTTGCCGCGTCATCCCCCCGATTTCAAATACATTACATGAGCAGGCTGTGTGCGCTCGGGTTGAATTCCGCTTCCCAAGCCCAAATGGCGCAAATTGGATCCGGATCGTGAAACCTGCTGGGCCATCATCACACTATCTGAAAAGTGCCGGAAGTGGTAAATAAGACGCTGCACAAGCGAGACACATTACATCGCGGGTTCCACCGCGAGACTTCAGGGAGCCAACCGTAAACCGTAAACCGTAAACCGCATGCCGTAGCTGCGTCGCCGGCATGAGGCTTGTCGTTATCTTGCCTAGACAGAAGATAGTGTAGCTACAGAACCGGTAGGCAGAACGCGATGTGCGGCCATGTACTTCGTAGGGACCAAAGCAGGCATATGCACAGACTGCCTTATACGGAAGACCCCAGGGACTGCAGTGACACTGCTCCGTCGCACACAGTCTCGCAGCCAGTCGGATTGCCGGGCTCGATGTCAATGATGCGGTACGGCCAGCTGGGTAGCACGCATGAGCATGATACCGGTATGGCGATGGGCTTCAGTGTGGTAGCGGTAGGTAGCAATAGGTATGTATCTGCTTATACACTAGATAGACGGTATGCCAGGCATCGAAAAGACTCGATGAGTCCAGGCTTGCTGTGCTGCGCGTGCCTTGTGCCTGTCGCTCCACCGGCTACCGCTGAAAGAAGCCCGGCGGTACCTGAGCGCAGTTATAGCTTGGTCACCGTCCCAGGGCTTATTCAGCCCCATTAGCGCCGCTCGTCGTCGATGGAGGGTAGCCGTCGTCATCTCCCTTCGTCATTCTGTGCTCATCATTCGGGCCTGGGAACCAATTCGGTAGTTGTAGCGTACGGGGTGAACTTTAGCAGAGATAGGCAGTGGAAGTATCGCAGGGACGGAGCTCGGGATTCCAGAATAACTTGCCACTATTACTGGTAGCAAAGGCTAAAAGTCCAACGTGGGAGAGGTATGGATAACACCGTTGCCATCGAGAACTCGCTAACTTGCAAGTTCTATAAGTTGCAAGTTGCCACCGGCCGAGGCCGGTAGGCCGGTACGGACTAGATATTGTTCTGCTGTTCGGCCATGCGCATCAGTACGGCGTACGGAGTACGGGTTCTTGATTACAAATGCAGTGGTATGTGGTGTAATATGACTGTTCAGGTTGTCTTTGAAGCCGTCGAGGCCTTAGGTAGGCACACTAATAGGGCATACACTAAACAACTAAACAGCCGTGGGCAGCGCATACGTACCGTAATTAGGTATTACATCAGCGAGGAATTCCGCTGTACATACGGACGTAGTAGTGTACCTACATAGTGGCGGGCATAACGGCAGAACAGGTAGCGCAGCGGGTATGAACGTCGCTATAGGTACCATCGGATACCCCGCCGTCTCTGGCAAATACCGGTAGAGCTGGCATTGTCCTGTGCCTTAGTCTAGGCACTCTAAAACTCGACGCACCAAGTCCACTTTATCAGGCACGGCTGGGTAATGGCATTGTGCGGTACCTGCGACGCAGGTACACGATGCATGCGGAAGGCCACTCCGCACACGCTGGATGCGGGCGGCGCGACTTGGGCGAGAAGTAGCCCTGGAGCGCACTACCTGGGCAGGTCCAGACGGCGGACGCCTCTCGTGGACGCGCACTGCACTGTGATCGGCAAGCGCAGGTACGTGCTGTACCGGTACAGCGCTGCCAGCTGCGCCGCGCCGCGAATGCAGCCAGCGTGGGTACTGCGTGGGTACCGGTACCGTGCTGCCACTGCCTGCTGAGCCCAGACCAGCCCGTGCCGGCCTGGCTGCTCCCTGAAACCCCCTCTCCCCTCTCGCACCTTACATCTGACGCCAGTTACAGTTACAGGCACCTTCCTCCCCCTGCGGGCCTGCCCTGCCCGGCCCTCCCGTTAAAGGTAGGTCAGACCCTCCACCATCTCCCATCCCTCCTCTAAAATAGGCGGGCTCGTCCAAAATGTACCCCCCCTCCCCCCCCATATAGGTCATTGTCATCGACTATCCACTTCATCCAGCATCATCATTTTCATCATCCTCCTCCCATTGCCATCCGCTAGTTGCCCCTCCATCCGTCCATGCCGCCGGCTGGTTGGTCCGTCCCTGCAGACCTCGCTCTTCCACTCGCCGCGCCCATGAACACTAATGTCCTTTCGAGATAGCCCGTCCGCCGGCCCAAACTATCCTCGGTCTACTGTGCATCCATTACGGCTGCTTGTCGCCATCTGCGCCTTGTCGCCGTCACCGGTCGAGCAGCGCCCTGATTCCAGCAGCGCTATTGTCCATCTTCTCCGGGTTTTTCTCTACATAGAGTCCTCTCGGCCTCGGTCCCCATTGGTAGCACGCCCACGTCCCCGCCGCAGTCCGTCTCTGTCAGCACAACATCGTCGCTTGGTTGGCAGGCCTAATCAAGACACATCAGCCCAGTTCACCTCTGTCCTACCCCCAGACACAGCAGCGACGCCTTGCATGGAAGTCAGCCGCGAATGGTATACTCGCTCTCCTAATCATCTCTCCTACCTGCTCTCTCTCTTTCGGCCCTTACCTTGTCTCCGCCTCCCCTCCTCTTGATTTGTTTCAAACCGGACGCCGTCCTCAGTAACATTCGCCGCCACTGGCCAGCGCTTCCGCCGGATCAGTACTATCAGCAACACTGTAGTTGATTTCGACACGGCCTGCGCACCACGACCGACGCAGGAAGTAGGGACAGTTCGGCTTTCTTTGCTGTGCAATGGCCTCAACTTTCCGACCGGTCAACTCGCCCCTGACAATAGAGGTCGAGAAGCACGACGGAATGGCCGCATCTCCGACAACCCCAACTCCAACCAAGGCCACCTTCGGCCAGCGCCCTCTCCCAAGCTCCCCTTTTCCCCAGGCCGTACGGATACCTGAGCGCTTTGAAGAGAAAGGTCCAAAGCGCGAGCACTCTCGATTGTCGCGTGGCGATTCTGAAGACATAGAAATGGACGAGTCTGACAAAGAGGCCCACGGAAATGAAGATGGTGCTGGATCTGATGACGATAGCGTCAACGCCGACGGATCAAAGTCGCACAAGAAGAAAAAGTCTCAACGATTCTACTGCACTGACTATCCTCCGTGCAGTCTCAGCTTCACACGCAGCGAGCACTTAGCCAGACACATTCGGTACGTCATTGCGATACGCCTCAACTCGGCCATGGCCCATGCTAACAGCTCACTATAGGAAACATACCGGTGAGCGTCCGTTCCAATGCCACTGCACGAGGCGGTTTTCGCGCCTGGATAACCTGCGACAACATGCGCAGACTGTTCATGTCAACGAAGACATACCAATGGACTCGCTTGCTGCAACGGGGACCCGATTCCAAAGGCAGATTAGAACAGACAGAGTTAGACAGCCAGGCAGAGCGCGGGCCGCAACTGCTGGGAGCATGGGCGCACCAGTCCGAGGCCATTCCAAGTCTCTGTCAGCTTCGAGCATTGGTTCTGTTGGGTCCAACTATAGTCCAAGGGAAGAGGTTCGGCGCCACCCCCCGCCCCTCGTAATGGCGGATCACCGATTCCAATTCCCGGCCGAGTCCTATCCCCATGTCCGTGCCCACCGACCGCCGTCTCCCGGCGATTTCAGTACACCCACCTCGGCGACGTTTTCTGCTGGCCAGGATAGCCCTCGATGGCCTGTCATAACTTCGCCTACTCCATCGCATTCGCGCTCCCACAGCATGTATGCGCCCACTTCATCACATTCGCGTTCCCACAGTATGTATGCGCCCGCCTCGTCACATTCGCGCTCCCACAGTATGTATGCGGGGCCTCGGACTCCAGCTCGACGTCTCAGTGTTCCGTCGGGCGTGATGCCATTCCAATCTCAGCATGGCCCGAACCCTGGTCGTCCCGTATTTGGACCCGTGCCTGTGGGGGCATTTAGCGGGTCCACTCCGGTGGCTCCATACCCGCCGGCCAATACCGCTCTCGCGTCGCCTGCCGCTTCTATTTTCGTCCGACGAGACTCCGCCTCGGACGAGCGCCGGAAGACATGGCATCTAGATTCAAGCAACTTCGGTGTCAACTCGGGTAGCGGTTTAAGCCATGTCATTACGCCCTCCCAATACCCAAGCCCCCCACAAGACCACGACCGTATGCCCGTCTATCAACCCCCGCCGAATGGCCGAGTCCGCCTACCTGGTATCGAATCATTCGGTCCGCTGCCCCATCGCCCGGCTTCGCCTTTGAGGGGAAATGCCTCTCCAGCTGTGATGGATCCAGAAGCCACGTATCCACCGGCACTATATCCGGCGACAAACACGACCGATTTCGAAGACAAGCGAACCCTTCTAAACTCGGAAATGAGCCTCCACAGAGGGTTAACTCGGCTTGATATTGCGTCTGTCCCTGCGTCACAGGTAGATGGACCCTTCCCTTGGACTCGGGAAGCAAACCATGTGATGGATAGCCAAACCGATCGAGGTGGACTGAGTTTGCCACCTGTGAGATATCACTAAAAGCGTGTATCGAAACAAGGTCTAGGAAATGTAGAGTTTTTGGATAGCGGAGTGTTCCACAAGGTTTTCATCGTGGAAGCCTAACTTTCTCTGGCTCTGGTATCATGTTGGTTTTTTGGATTGGTTGGCAGCGGAGTTTGGAGCGTTATTTACTACCTGTCCTACGGCTAGGCAGGTTTTGATACCCTGGATCATCTGGCATCACGCTGTCTTTCGTTTAGGTAGTACTGGTGCTAGGCAATGGGCACCGATATGCTAGTTGTCTGTTTAGATGACTCACTCCCAATCATAATATCTGTCTCAAACAGACCAATGTGTCTTGAAGTCCGCGGTACCTAACTACATTCAATATCGTCAACCTATCTAAACTCGGGAGCGCGAACGATGCGTCAACCCGTCCTCGTTGGCCCCGGCGCGCACCAGCAGTCACTTGGCTCGGGATTGCCGGGTTGGGGACGGCCAACGAGCCCTTTGTTGCTTGCATCTGTAGGATTTGAGGTGCTGGTTTTGGCTTGTCCTCATAGAGCTGGATTGTGGGGTGAGATGGGGATGGTTCTTTTTATTTTTTACGGTTTCTGCGTCTGGTTTGTCGGTCATAGTTTGGGCTTGCTGTCGTTTACTTTTTGGTATAGCTTTTGTGTTTTGTAGTACGTGCTACCTAGGTGATGTTGTTGTGGATCGGTTCTTTGTTGCTTCTTTTTGAACTATTGGGCGTGGGATGTGTCTGGAAATTCACTTATTCTTCTTGTTGTTTGATGGCTTGGTTACGGTTGGGTATTGGGCATGTGGATGCTTTATCTTGCTTGGTGGGATCTTTTGACGGGTATGGGTGGATTAGGTAGATAGTATTATTTCTGGACTTGTGGTTATGGATAGTGCGTGATGGCATTATAGACGATGGGCATTTCGTGTGTTGTTTATGGATTCTGATGATATCAAGTCACCTCATCAAACCTCGTGTACAATTACAATTAACACCTGTTTCCGTGTGCTATCAGCGTGAAGATATATAGAATAACATGAAAAATCGAACAGAAAACATCCTCTTTCTCCCCATGCTTCCCGACCCGGGTCGTCTTCGCGCTGAGAATCCCATGTCTAGCATCCCGAACCCGTTGGCGCAAACACCCCAGTCAGTTATCCGTCAAATGAGCAACGTAGTTTAGGGTGTATCGTAAATAAGTTCCTGCATTATGCGCCGGATTCGGGAATTCGTCTCCAGGTGTTCCCAGGGACCGTACCAGGCGGCATCCTTCGTCTCCACGGCCTCTTGCGCCGCGTCGAGCACATCATTGAGGGTAGGCCGGGCCGTTGGGTCGACGGCAAGACAGAGAGCCAAAAGCCGGCGCAGTTCAGGATCGAGCGTCGGGTACGGGCGCTCCCCGTGGCGATCCACCACAATCGCCGAGGCCAGGGTTTCTGTGCCCCTGTACACAATTCGCTGCTGTGGGATATCTCTGAAATCGCCCCTGATCAGCTTGATCATGATTATGCTGATGTCTATTAGGTTTTGCTGTGCTGCCCCGCGGATCTCGCGGGACTGCCCGAAATCTATGAGCTTTACCGGCGGGACAAGCCGGTGTTCTGGGAAATCGCCTGCCGTGCCGATGAGGACTGCGCAGAGTCAGTTTGAACTGGAGGCAATGAATCAAGTTTGGTCAAGGGTTTGCTGGCTACATACTATTCGACGTGTGCATGTCACGGTGTGCCAGATTGGAGCGGGCCACCAGCACAATCGGAAATGCCTCGAGCTGTGGTTCGGTGCCAGGCGGTTCACCTGGAGGGTATTGCATAGCCATACAAGCTCTCACCACTTTTGTTTTCGTCCGTCTTCGGTCAGCGTCCAATACTCATTTAATTATCAATAACGCTTGATGGGTTGTACTCACAGCAGAGGAAAATTCTCCATAATACCCTGTTCGGCAACGTCCGGTTTGTGTCCTGCATTCTTCGTATCAACGACGTCAGCGTCCCGTGTTCGAGGTTCTCGAGCACGAGCGCCGGGCCTCGGAGACCGACTAGGAATGCGTTCGCTTCGCCCCGGAGCCGGGCACGCATTCGTCTGAATGTCCTGGTTAGACTCGGCTCACGTGGCGAGTCGTCGTCGATAGTTGCGATGACGCTTGCTATATGCGCCGAACCGTTTAACCACTATGTGCGTCCATCGAGTCAGTATGGTATCCCAACACGACTTCATATAGATGCCCTCTAAGCCGTAAGATGGCAATGCGCATTCTGGGACGATTGCTTCTAATTTTCAACCGGTCTCCTTTCTTTGATGAATGGGCCATGGATGTATTCAAACATACCTCCATCATCTCAATCTCATGCCTCAGCTCAGCGATAGCCCGATCACTCAGCGCCCTCTTGATGATGAGTTTGCGCGACCGTCCTTTGTAGCGCTTCTGGATAATACGGCACGCCAGCCCATACGATCCTCGGCCAACAACGGAGTCGAACTTGAAGTTGTAAGTGTTGTTGAAGTGATGGCGAACTTCGCGGGTGAGCTCATTGATCCGCCTCTGCTCCTCCTGCTGGCGCCGTTGCGCCTCGGCAATCCACGAATCTGCACGGCTGAGCACTGGCTCTTCATTGTCACCTTCGTCTTCGCTTATCGGGCCCGATGAATAAAGGTTTGGGCTGCTTGCTGAATCTTCTGGCTGCGCCATCGTGGCGGGAATGAAGCTCGTGAGTTCTACTCTCAATTATAACAGAAGTAGATCAAGAGAGTGTGAGAAAAGTGTGTATGAGAGCGAGTACGAGCGAGTGAGAGGGTGTATGCATGAAAGTCGCAAGCAGCCTATTGTCTTTTAAGCCAGATCGGGAGTATGAGATGAGAGCTAAATGTTTCCGGCCATGGGCAACAAAGCGATACGCCGAGGAAGCCATGATTGTCTTCATCTCCCCTGCATCCTATTCTCGTTCTGGCGACGGGCCTTGTTCTCTTTTGTCTTTCAGCTCGGCATTCGGAGCTCACATATCCAGGAAGTGTAGTCAACTTGTGTGGATAAAGGAAAGTGTGGCTTTCGATGCCCTTCTTCTGGTTGTGTGGCGGTTATGATTTGATGGTGCGTTTAATGAAGAGATGTCGAGATCTTTGAGCCGTGCTGTTATTATCCTGAGATTGCTGTTTGTAAGCATTTCGATAATTGCATATGCTCTTACTAGATTAAGCTACATGCGACAATCCGAAGTTAGTCCCTTTATCTGCATATTTAGAGGTCCGTGTAGGTAGTGCGGTCCGCTCTCTTGACGGAAGGTGAGGCGTAAATTTAGCTCTTTCACCACTCAAAACTTTACACTAGTTCTCGTCATTATTCTGTCCTCCCCGTCGTCTCCAGCAAAAGGCGCGTGTGCATAGGCACGAACAGACTCACCTTCGACATTGCGTCCACGGACGGTGGTCCGATCGTGAACAGTCCGCAGAAGATCGTGATCAACAACCCGAGGACTCGGGAGCCGCGAACACGGAAAACCTAGATGATCGTGATAACTCCTGTAATCATGCCAGAACCAATTCAGTGCTCGGCTAGATTCATGCCCGACTTCGAGAGAAAGCCCTGTCTTGAGCACCATCCTCTTGCCCTCTGGATCTGGAGTCTGAGCCTGCCACTGCTGACATTAGGTAGGCAGATGTAATAGACGGTCAGACCTTTGTCGTGCCTGCAGTCTCTCATTCTCGTGGCATCAAGGTTTGCCCCTGGCATGGGCTTCTTGGATCCTGCTTGAATACGACTTACCAGAGAGGGCCTTAACTGCCTTGAGAGCCGTGGCTACGCATCAAACTTAAGGTTCTGACGCGTCACTGCCGGCTGCGCAATCAGGTTTGTCCTTCTGCCTCTGCAATTCTGAGTATATAAATACTCGCGTGTCCCGACGTCTTGTGAATGGGATTCTCGGGTTTGGGTCATCCTCGCACCATCACAATCAGACCTATCCTTTTCATGTTTGTGGCTGAATTCGACTCCGGAAAGTTCTGGCAAAATGGCTCAACGCCAACCTCTCGTTAAAGGTGGACAGCTGTATTTACCCACCACAAGCTGCCAGACCTCATACATGACTCACACGGTACCATTTGTACATCCGAAGAGCTATATTCTGGCCGCTGCCTCCCCGACCACAGGCCAGTCAGATCCCACGCAAGATGGCGGGTTCTTGTCGGACTTCTTTGCGTTCAATGCAATATTGAAAGATGTTGGATCGGGGCAGACGTGGCTGACAGTGGCCGATGTCGACAAAATCATATCTGAACATGGAGAACTCTTTCACGGCAACCCGTATAGAGAACCGCGGGTCGTTCTGAGCCGGGAGTTGCTTGACACATCGAAGCTCACGCCACCAACTCGAGTGAAGCCCGGAGATTTGATTGGGAAATTTAAGCAACGTGCAGCCAGCCTGTCCAAACGTGCGGCAATGGAGCATGTCCCCTTGGTGCTGTTGTTGTTTTGTCATGGAAGAGGCGCGCCAACTTACGAATTCTATTTAGACGGGCAGAGTGTTGCAGGTCTTCGGCCATTAGACCTGAAAGGTGTTCTTGAGCCGTCCGCCCAGGTTGTTCTGGTCACCACTGCCAGCCACTCCGGTGGGTGGATGATTGATACCGACCTGAATCGCAGTATCGCGACAGCCACAGGGCACGAGAGTGAATCTATGGCTTGGCCGGATCTGTACCCTTTTGGGTTTCCAGGCTCAATATTTGCAAGTTCTTTAACTGACACCCTGACAAGCACAACAAGTCCATTACTAGAACATTATGGCGCTACAAGCCAAACAGCGAGTGAAGAGAAACCCTTACAACCAGAGACGCCCACCCATGGTCAAAGATTGACATACAACGCACTTTGCATGGCCGTCGTGGAGAGCTGCGTGCGCCTCACACGTTTGTCGGACCAACATGAACTCTCATTCGGCTGTGTTGATGGTTGTCGGGACGATTCGTGGCCAAATAACCCCGGGGTTTCCATCCATGATTACCAAAAAATATGGAACGGACTACCCGTGAGGCCGTATACAGGAGCGCCACCGGCTCTCGATCAAGATTCTCGCAATTCACGTATCCGGGACGGCCTGGGAATGGGGATTGCACAAACAGGTGGTGTTCAAGAAGTGAAGGCAACTCTGACTAAGCATATCAAGTGCAAGAACGTACAAGCTTTGGCTTGGACTTTTTCAATGTGTACCTGCCCAGGGGACTGGACTCGCGGAACAAGCATCGCTTATTACGGCATGCTAAGGTCGTGTGGTGATGGCAAACGGCCTAACACCATCTCCTCTTGTGGTAGAGACGAGTACGACTTCGATTGGACCGACGACATCGACGCATATGCTTCGATAATATACCGGTTTGAATGGGCAGCCTTGACAGATTTCATTGTACAGAAGTTTCGGCTGCTAATGCCATATAATCAAGAGTGTTTGTTCTGGCGGAGAGACGAATGGGAGTCCCAAAACTGGCAGCTCAGAAGAAGCCCGGCATACCAGGAAGTGCACACAAAGCTTAGAGAAGGGGGCTTTTGCGCACCGCCATCGATGGCACAGGGGCCAGATTTTACGCGTCCGGTATCATATCTGACTTCGGCCATCATGCTGTCTGATGCACGAGAGCCAAGCAGGAGCGAAATGGTGGGCGCCATTCTTTCCTTTATACAGAGAGTCGAACTGTTTGAACACGCCAGGATGATGCCGAGCGTGGTTCGTGATCCTACCGTTCGCCTGCCAGCCCAAAGCTGGCTGTCGACTTTGGACGGGGGTTATTCGCTGGGCTCTCGCCAGTTAGAGGCGTCGTGTGAGGTGGTGGATCCTTGAGGTACCGTTTAATTCTATGTTCTTGGTATTGGGCCGGTATTGACTGCGAGTTCGAAAGGCAGATTACAGACTGTACCTATTATTACTCTACCATACAACCTCATTATTGTCCAAGCACTCTTAAGAAAAGAGTGCAGAGATTATTTGACCTCGAATAACACTTATCCCCATCTGAAAACACGGTAGCTGACTTGGAATTATATACTATTTACCTGTCTAGGTAGACCCGTTAATAGCAATTCTATTTTAGTATATGCTGAACGTCATTGTCTATAGAATGCAAGCTTCTAATGATGGACAGCCATTTTGCATCTGTTTTCCGTTTGGTATTACAGGTATAGCTAAGATGAGGCTGGTCTGCTGATCCTACCGCCTATGCTTTTCGAACTCAGCTAAGATCCATCGAGCAGTCGAGCTCCCTTGTTCGTTCGCAAAGTCCAAGATACTCCCGTGACGGTATTTCGATTTCGGATCGAGTCCCATCGCCAGCAGCTGTTCGAGCATGGCCCCGTCCTGGCTCTTGCACGCAGTCTCGATCGCACACTCCCCGTTCTTCAAGCTGAGGCTGCTTTTGGCGGCCTTGTCTAGAGCTAGCATGATCTCCACGTGGTCTGCAAGCTTCCCCTCGTCGCCGTTTGGCGTCGTCTCTTCGGCTGACCGCATCGCGAACCACATGGCATCATGGCCATGCTTGTCCTTCAGGTTCGCATCTGCGCCGGCTTCGAGTAATCTCACCACTGCCTGTGCGCATCCCGGAATCACCGCCCAGTGCAGCGCGGTGCGAGCGTCCACGCCGGCTCGCTCGTCGACTTTTGCGCCGTGCTGCAGCAGATGCTCCAGGACCTCGGCATGGTCGGCGCTGAGTTCACTTTTGAACTGATTGGCAGTCATTATCAGGGGCGTCGTCCCACCTGTGGTCTTCGCATCTACGTGCGCGCCCTTGTACAATAACGCCGCCACACTGATCTTGTCCTGCCGGCGGACGGCTAAGTGTAACGGGGTGTTGCCCGTTCCGGATATCGTGAAATTGGGGTTCGCGTCGCCCTTGAGCAACATCATGAGGGCGCCACGCTTATGCAGCTCCAAGGGGCCGTCGTCAGCACCGACGAAAAGCTTCGCCAGAGGAGACTCGTCACTCTTATCCCTGATATTCGGGTTAGCGTTGTTAGAAAGCAGAAGCCATATTAGGTTCGTGTAGCCTTTGAAGTTGGAGTTCTGGACGGCTATGTGTAATGGTGTTTGGCCAGTCTTCCGGAGCTGCTGATTAGGATCGACGCCGGCAGCGAGGAGCTCTCGCACACACTTATTATGGCGGGAACTAGCACCTCGGACGGCGGATATGAGGGGGTGAAAGTATTTTCGCTTGTTCGAAGACTTGGCCTTGAGCGGAACTTTCTGGAGTACAGTTTTGACTGCGCTAACTGATCCCTTCTCACAGTAAAGGGTGAGCAAGCTCTCGATTTGTCGCTCGTTGGGTATCATAAAGAAGAACTTGCTGATTTTGGACTTGGTTGCTTCTGATATGACTGATGTTGGAGCGCTGGACGCCAAATCCCAAGTGTTATCCATAAGTTTACGAGTATCTATTGGTATCAAGGCATCGCGGCTCCTAGGAACTCTCGGTGGTCGTATGCTTTCATTCATGGACCGCACATTATCCTCGGATAATGGTTGGCCTTCAGGATGAGGATTAGCCACCCCGTGTATAATTATGTCCGGGATGGCTGGAGCAGGGACATGATCATGACGTTCCGGCTGTTTCTCTTCGATGTGCTCCACCTTTGAGGAAATTTCAACCTTCTTCTTTGGTTTCGTCTTGGTACGTGATACCAATGATGACTTCTTCTTTCCACCACCCCCGGACTGGCTGCCCACTCTTCTTAAAGCTGGAACGAGAACTAAGTGAGAAGGCGTGTAAGGAGGTGGAGGTTCCTGTACATCTTCTGCGTTCCCCGTTTGCTCCTTGACTGCGGGCAAGGGAGCTTGTCCGTCATGAGATAAAGTATCGACGTCATCTATTTCTATTTTCCTAGCCTCGTTGTTGGAAACTGGCGAGTGAGGCGTTTGATCTACGGGTCCCGACTGCTCATGTATGAGCGTTTCAGCGTGACCGGCATTCGGATAATCCACGGGGCAAGTTCTTGTGCTTGGATCACTGATATGCATGGCTTCTTGTTTACCATCCCGAGAGCCATCGCCTGATTCTGAACGATCAGAACGTTCGTCCCATGGATTTTCCGAGTCGGATTTATCTTCCACTTCATCGAATTGTAGCCCGCTGTTTTCGCTTAATAGCTCTCTGGATTCCCGTTCGGTTTCTCTTAGAGCCTCTTCGTAAAATATGGCATTTAAAGGGTCGTTTGAGGCCAGGGTAGGCAAAATCTCCTCAGACTGTATAGAAGAGCGATCGGAGATTTCCTCAAAGGGCAGGTCGGGCTCAACATCGTTCGTTGAATTGCTCATATATTCGAGAAATCCCAACTCAGAATCCTGTAGACGCTTTTCCCGTTTTTCGACCTTAACATTAGGGTGCGAGTCATCTCTGTTGTCTTCAAACCACGTTGTCTCTCCAGGCAATTCAACCGATTCCGTTAGATCAAGCGATGGAAACGGACCGGTATCTTGAGATTGATTCTCGACATAGGTTGGATTGTAGATTTCATGCTCATAAGTTTTATAAAGAAACTGGTCGGCACGCATGAAATCAAAGTCCGGAGTATTATCAATGTCCACAACATTGTTTAGAAAAGCTGCCTTTTGTATCTCCATAGCGGGAGCTTCAAGCCGATAAGACTTTTCAAGCCACCTCTCAATGGAAGCTGTTCCTTCGCCGGAAATGTGCTCGGACTGTATTGTCAACGAATTAATATCGGAGAAAACCTCTTCAACTTCTTGCCAAGTTAGCTGCGAATCCTGTCTGGCATTCGTCCCCGATTCGATCAAATCATATATGGACGCCTCGTTCTGAAATTCATGTACACACTTAAGGCAACAGAAGGCATGGAACGAGGGACTTTCAGAGACATATCGCATTAACTGAGGAGGCGTAAGTCGATGTTCATGCTCCAAATGCAGAAGCTCGCGAATCCAACCCACTGTGATACTCAGGATTAGCAGGTTTCATTTGAAGCCATTGGGTCACGAAATTGGCTCCTCAAGTCAGACCCCCTCAAAACCACATAGAACAAGCGCCCCTGGTGATACTTACATGGCTCTTTGTCGTGCTCATAGTCTGTATTTGTGGCTCCCAAGGTTTTCATCCAGTTGATTACAACCGTCATATTGGCATATGGGTAAGGCTTGACTTTCTCTTTTTCGGCATTTTGTCGAATTTTATTTCGCAAACTGACGAGACGGTGGCCTAGGAGCTTTGTTGTCATTTCGAGAAACACGATTCCAAGGGACCACATATCACTCTTCGTTCCACGCTCATCGTCTTTGGCAACTTCCGGAGCCATATAATCTGGACTAGTAGGGACATTTCGATGCTTAGTCTTGCTCGACGGCTTGAATTCCCAGCTGTACGAAGACCCGAAATCGCTGATGTATACATTCCAAGAAGAATCGATCAGAATATTGCGAGCCGTCAAGTCTCGATGCCGTATCCGATTTGTGTGGAGATAATTCATTGCTCCAGCAAGACAACCATAAAAGGGCCGTAGAAGCTCTTTTTCGTCGATCCTTAACGGTCGAGATCTATTCAGAAATTGATCCAGCGTCCCTGACGCAATTGGCTTCATCAGATATGCGATGTATTCGGTGTCAGTGTAGCTGCCAATAATCTGGACCAGGTGTTGGTGGCTCAATCGTCTTAGCTCCCGCAACTCCTGTATAAGGTATCTCTGGGATTGCTCGGACCCGCGATATCGTAGCACTCGTTTTCTGGCAAAGCACTCCCCACTCAGGCGACTGAAGACCAAATCTACGCCCCTGCAAAGTTAAATAACAGAAGCAACGGAAAAGAGGTGTCAACTTACCCGAAACTGCCTTGACCGAGTCGTCCTTCGGAAATAAAGTACGTGTCACCGCTAACTGACAAGGTGAGATGACGGGACTTTTCTGACTCGATATCTTTGACATCTGTCAAGAAGTAATCTTGAATATTGAAGAAAGCAAGTCTCAGATTCATCCCCTCCTTCTCATCGATGAACTTAGGAAGGGTCTGCTCGTTGAATGGGAGGTTAAAATCAGTGACATGGTCCCGGATGAAGTCGTCCATAAATTCAACGGCTTGGATGTTGCGAAGTATAGCATACAGCCGAGGTCTCCGAGACCACTGAGCATCATGATATCTGTTACGCCGATCGTCCAGCAACTGAAGTAAGGTCTGTATCTCTCGAACGACTTTCTCGGATATTCTAGCACCCTGTGAGCGCCACCCGGTAATCGGTGAGCTCAGAGATTGAAGACGCTCATTGATTTCATCAACCGTGAAGATGTATTGTTGCTGCCGCTGTTGTTGTGGCGGCAGCCCGAGCCAGCTGCCTAACAACTTGGAGACGGTGTCCATTGTTAGAGTTATCCAGACATTGCAGACGTGGACTGCTACTGCGATGTAGCAAGTTTGGATGAGGGAGTTAAGTATATGCGAGGGAATAGCGTTCGATTTGTCAAAATATTAGGGTAAATGGCACGGGGCAATGCTCACCGAAATCATGCATCGCAGCCGACAGGCACCCCGCCCAGCTTAACGATACACATCACGGCGGCTCCGTTCAACACCAATGAAATGAGATTCCCGAAGAGAGGAGGGGAGGCGCCAAGCCCCAGCTGCATGAAGCACTGCCCCCGGTGCGCTGTCTCCACAGTCCCAAAGACAAGCTGACCCAAGACGGCCGGCGATCATCACTCAGTGTCGCATTGTATGGAGGGGATAAAGCTCTGAAATTCCAGCCATAGTCCCGATTTTGAAAGCCTCCGACAATGAGAGTTAATGTCTTACAACTTGGGGACTTGACTTAATACCTTCCGCATATTTCTCATCGCTTTGGCTTTCCTAGACTGTTCTCACGACGACACCAATTCTTCAATATGGACATCGCAGCGGCTGCGTTGCAATTTACCTCGATGGCTGTCCAGGCGTTTCGCGGCTGTGTGATTGCCATGGAATTGTTTAGCACGGCGCAACATATGGGTGCCGACGCTGACCTCTTCCACGCCGGGCTAGAATTTGAGAAGTATCGTCTTATGGCGTGGGGCGGTAGGGTTGGATTACTCGGTGACAACGAGAAACAGACAATGAACTGGCAGCTCGCCGGCATCCTTCTCGGACAGCTTGAGTCACTCTTAACCTCAGCCAACGTGTTGCGAGATCGATACTCCCTCAATGTAGCAGAGGAAGAAATACAGGCCATGAATGAATCACAAGCTATGGAAGCCCCCAAGTCCGGTATAGCCAGGCTAATCGCTCGACTAAAGCCTACCTTGCATACGACTACCAGCAAAATCATCTCAGAGAATAATTCACCGGCACGAAAATTTCGATGGGCGATCCGTGACAGGGAAAAATTGAAGGAGCTGTTAAGGCAAATCGCCGGAATCATCGACAAGTTGGAGTTCCTGCTTGATACCACCGAGAGGCGTGAAGAGAAAGAAGAGTATGATCGTCTCCTCAGAGAGGTTATTTCTCTGACCACTACGACAACAGAGGCAGGCCAGATCAAAGACCTCTTTGAAGGCGGGTCCTCTGCGCGCGAATCCATCAACGCCGCCGCGTATCTCAAGCAAGTCCGGTTGGTGCTAGGTGCAGACAAACGGGAGGACGAGGTCACACCAAGTCTGAGCGGCAACGCTGTTGGGGTCAAGCTACCAAAGCTCTCTATTCTCGGGAGAACTTTAAAGCCATGGAAGGATGCGGAACTGCACGCTAACGACCTCGAGTTTGCCACGTACCGCAATCGGCAAGTGTTAGTGCAGTGGAAGATAGTCGGGAATGCACAATGGGAAAGATATACAAAGCAGATGAAGTGCCTCACCGTATTTCTCATGTCTCTCTCAGACCAGTCGTTTCGATCCTTGCCATGCCTCGGCTACTATCCGCTCGAAACTCAGGGCAGACACGGCATAATTTACTCGCTGCCAGATGATGAAACAGATTGGGACTTTAGGTCTCTCAAGAGCCTTATCGTATCGCAGTCGTTTGTATCTTTGAAGCGGCGACTCGAGCTCATGAGAGCCATCGCGGATACGGTGTTGCAACTGCATACGGCAGGGTGGCTACACAAGAGCCTCCGATCGGAAAACGTCATTTTCATTGCTCCTCGCGGTTCGGATGGCGACGTCTTCCTCAATTCCGAACCTTACATCATTGGCTACGAATATGCCCGATCGGATACAAGAGACTCGGCAGACCTCTTCACACAGCTACCGGATACCGACCTCGAGACGGATCTGTATCGACATCCTCAGGCTCGTGGGCCTAACCGGGAGACATTCCAAAAGCGGTTTGACATGTACGCGATGGCGTGCATCTTCGTAGAGCTGGCGATGTGGAAGCCACTAGTTGACGTCTTCTCAATGTATGTCACAGAGGGGCTGGGAGACATTATCAGCAAGGCTCGCGATGAAAATGAGATGATTAAACTGCCATCTCTGGAGGAGTTGTTCCAAAACGGCACTGCGAGAAAAACCCTTGCCTATCAATCGGGAGAGACGATATGCAAAGTAGTCACGGCATCGTTCTCGGCTGAGAAGGCTAAGGAAGGCGACGAAGGCCTCCTGGAGGATCAAACGGCTATCCTGAACCTGTTGGGATGGTGCAGGATTTGAAGGGTTGAACCGTGTTTGGTGCGTGCCAGAGGCATCAAGCCCGTCACCGTATCGTTTACATAGATTCGAGAAGAGGCTGTATTGCGCTATTGTAGGACCGGTGTCACGCGGCGGTCGAACAGTCTGTTTGTGGATGTTCTGTTGTACTCGTGAAGCCGCTTGTGTTGGTGTTGCCTGGACGGAGGGAAGATGGGAGAACTTATCTCGGATTGGATACAAGTGTGATTAGGTAACTTTGACCCCCTGTACAGTACGGACGTGCGTGCTGTTCAATAGTATTGCGCCGCATAGTGGCGTTGCAGTGGATTTTAGCGACTTTAGCGGCGCAAGACATATCGCACTTCCCACGCATGCGTACTAGGGGTACGGAAGATGGCCCGCCCGCCGGCGATTCAGCGTAAAGAGCACCCAATGCGCAGCTGTGTTTGTAGTACCTAGGTATAGTGGACTGTGCTCCTCTATTAGGTAGGGGCCAGTTGGTTATAGCGGTCTCATCTGTGTTGGCATTGCCTCATTCCTCTTCGACCTTCTCCCATACCCTATGATTGCTCTCACATCTCTAGATAAATTCACATTATCTTGTGAGAAGCCATAAGCTTCAGAGGAACCTCTTCCAAAAACTCAATTGGATTAGCCTTCTAAGCCAGCTTGGCGATTCTCGTTTACACTACACCACGAAGGGCACTTGAAAAGTAGAAAGCGTGACTTCAACTTATAAGGAAAAGTAATCGCAGCTCGGATAGCAACAGGTTGAGTGCAGGTCACTGTTGTGGTCAGTCCGTGATAATCCAATCGAGTACCTAACAATCACCACTTACTCTTACTTTACTATCTTAAGCTACGACCCCCTCCTCCTGCGTAGTCCCAAATCAGACCTTTCAATCACATAAATTAATCAAGCACGAATTAATATAGTACAACATCGTGATTACATACCCCCAGCAACTCCGATAATGTCCATACACAAGCACGCCTAACAAGCATGCGGCCCCGTCCCAACAACAGCATGAAGAGGCTGCCAGCTATCCCGAGGGAACAAAGACCCCGAAGTATCCCCACCCTCCGCACCAGCCTTCTGACCCGTCTTCCCAAGCGCAAGCAGGGCGTAATGCCCGCCAACAACCGGTCGCGCCTTGAACGCGGTGCCGGAGACATACCCGCCGGATCCCGTGCATTCGTACAGATCCGCGAACGGCCCGTCGGTGGTCGTCGCGTTCAGCCAGTAGGCGATGGAGTTGATAAACAGCCTTCGCGTGCCTGCGTGGCATGTCGCCGCTGTCCAGATCTGCCAGTCCGTCTTTGCGTACTCGTGGCGGCTGTCTAGGGGTGTTCCGAAGAGTTGCGAGACTGCGGGATACCAATCTGATTGCATGGTGTACAAGTTCTCGTCTACCAAGCCCATGTTTAGCAATTTGTCGAAATACTACCGGCAAAAGGTCAGCATGCATCATCTCGAGTAGGGGATGCAAAGATTTTCTTACGATATTATAGAGCAGGCCCCAGCTTGAACGCCATTGGTATGTCAGTGTCGTATGTCTATGGCTAGGGTCAATCGCTAAAGATTCCCACTGGCTGTAATACGACTTAGCTTTGTCGGCGTAGTCTGATGCGTCGGTGGTGTGGTTCGCCACGCTGGCGATGTAGGAGATGGCCTGTAAGCCTATGATGCCTTTGATTGCCAAATTGCTCTGATTTAGCAGTGAGCCGGCAAAGTCGTCCGTGCTGAGCTGGGTGGGCGGAACTAATGATGAATTGACCAGGTAGTTACCGAAGCGTTCCAGAAGGTCATAGCGATCAATCAACCAGTTGTCGTCGCCGGTGAACTTGTAATAAGCATAGTTCATGAGGATGAAATCGGCGCTTTCCTCTACAGGCATGTACTCGTCGCCACCCTCAGGATAACCCGTTGCATTGGGGAAATGAGTTCCGAGGTCGTGAATGCAATAGTCTCTGGTATAAAGCGTCCCTTCCTGGTAATCGGATAAAGGCTGCAGAGCGTACCGGAGCAGGTTGGCATTGGCATACAGGAAGAACGGTGCTGCCGGGTACAAGACATCTACGGTATTCACGTTGCCATTGCTGGAGATCTCCTTTTGGAAAACCAGGGGGTCTGACTTATTTGGGTTTGGGTCCTCGGCGAAGACGTACCCGCCCATTATTTGACGAGCAGACAGAGCGACGATTGAGTAATACGACTGGGCTTCTGAAATAAAAGGGATAGCGATACCGGTCCAGTTCGTTGGGTCGAGGAAACCATCATCCGTGCTGCTGTCAAACACGAAATCCTGTCCGTATTGGTCTGTCCCATTCGTTGGCATAGGATACGGAGCCGGTGCTGGGGTGCTCGAGACGGGCTCTTCATTGTCCTCATAGAATTCGTTTATATCAGCTTGTAGCTGCGCCTCGAATTCGTTCCCGCTCATCCGGACCGTGTCATAGTCGTCCCAGTGAAAACGTATCATTTGCTGCAGGCCGCCATAACATTTCGTCCACCAGGGTCTCAGCTCCTTCAGGCCATTTTCTGTGGCATACTGTACGATAGGGTCCTGGACAGATCCAATGGTGTATCTGACGAAGGTTTCATTGAGAACGCCAAAGTCGTGGACAAAGGCGAAAACTAACGGTTCGTCAGCGTCAAGGGGAGACGCAGTGGCATTGGGTAGGTTCTGGTTTTGGTAGAATGCTGCGCGGACAGTACTCGCCGGGCCGTACCCGAATAAAACCGAGCTTGCGCCCAGCGGGCTTGTGTTGTAGGTGAAATTGCCCCATTGTGGGATCTCCTGATTTTCGTGGAAGACGGATGCGTTGAGCCGGTTCAGTATCCAGGAGAAGACATACTTGTCGGCAGTGGTGGTGTTGTTTTTCACATTTGATTCTGCGGTGCTCCTTGCGATTTGCCAGGTAACCTTGTCATTTGTGTCTCCTGTGAGCCAGGCCGAATTCACGTCTGAGTAAAACCGAATGTGGTGTGATTGGCCATCCTGTTTTGACACGTTTAGCTATATTTCCGGGAGCTTATCTATGGTAAAGAAATCGAAGACACTTACTGTTGATCGGACAGTCGTCGTTAGATAGCTGAGCGGAATAGAAGAACGGCATACGTCCATTGGGATTACCGGCGATAGGAAGCTCGCTTCAATTGTTACAGGCCCGGCCTGGAAGGTGAAGTTCGAGGATTGGGAATCGAATGACACAGCCAGGGGCACCGCTGATGTGTAGTTGAGGTTGTCCGAGAATTCGCGGTTAGCATTTCCGAGATATTCGTATAGGACGTCGTCCACCGCGACGACGCCCTCCCAGCCAACAGGTACTAATGTCCAGAAAATAGGGTTCTGACTGTTGAGGGTGCCCCCGCCAGCTGAGGTCGTTGACCATACATTTGTATACGGATTTCGAACTGCAAGCGGGACGGCTGGTGGCCGAAGGGGCGAATATGAAGGTCCTTGAGCTGCTGCGCGTCGTAGAAAGGGAATTGTAGTTCCCAGCACGAAGATGATCCATTTGAATGAAGCAGTATACATGCTCTCCTTGACGAAAGCCACTTGTGATAATTAGTATATACTATATGCTCAGTAAGTCTAAGGTATGATGGGTAGGTCGCCGAGGTCCAATTCTGCGAGATCCGGAGTAGGGTATGGTAGTCTAGCAATTATTATAGCTAGCTTGTGAGAACCAGCTATGTCTTTTAGACAGACTTGTGTGAAGTAACCTAGAAGAGAGGTTTGTTATATCTCTTCTAGCTGACGCACATAGAGGGTTCTTATATACGCGGAATCGAGAGTACCCCGGGGTCTGCCAACGGGCACATGCACCTGCAGCTATGCCCGGAAAATGGAATTGCAGGCCATTGGTGAGAAGAGTACGAGCTTGAAGAGCGCATTCCCTTTCCCTGTGAGACCAGCGTCTCACTTTGCGGTGAATGCCCGTGCGGAGAGGATGCTCGTGTAAGGATAAAGCTGAAGGCCAAGGCTATAGCCTATGAGATCTGGACTGGCCGCAAATTGCCGCGAATATGGTCACGGCCCACGATGTATAAGGCATTATGAATAATGCGTCATTGGTGCTCCGTTACTGATTTAATCCCTTCTGGCAATCATGTTTCATGTGGGCTCTGAGTTGGATATATGGACCGAATCTGGCCTGGGTTGTGAATGGCATTCTCTCAGCTCATCATGTTAAACATCACCGTCCCACTCCGACTTGGTCTCTATATGGAGATAAGGGCGGCGTTTGGTAGTCAACCCGATTCATCCTCGCGAGCGTGACTATGCTGGTAACCGCGAAGTAAAGCCCATGAATCATATAGGCCAGAACTCGTGGTTTTCTGGTGAGTCGTTATGGGCGCGCCAATTGTATCACGGCTCATCCTGGTGGAACGCCGTAGCCTGGCGAGGGATCGCTTGAATGCGAGGTCGAATGGGATCTGAGCGTTGTACGAGAAACGTTGGTTACAATCGCGTGCCCTCGAGTTGCATAGTCGTACTCGGTAGACGACAGGCGCTTGACCGAGAACACCGATAAGCCAAGTAGAGGTAAGGGGTGAGCATGAGTATACAATCATAACGTGCTGTAGAAGACCCAAGGGAGTTCCGTTACTCCGAGACATGAAATGAGAGCAGAGAAGTCAATGAGAATCGACTGCTGCTCTGTCCGGGTCATATAGTGGTTGGGGCTAAATGCTTTTGTGTTCTGCATTCATTCGTATACAACAGCAGAACCCGCGAGGAAGAGGCGCACGTGGATCTGCACGTTTTAGACAAGCCACAGAATCACGCAGACTCGGAGATGCTACCTATCCGGCGGGTATGAGGATCAACGAGGTACGAAGACACGTGCGAGCGGGAACATACAGCGCGAGGGCATAAAGCAGGTTGCCCACGTCGCCTGTGTGACGGACATGATAAAAGAGACATCGGGGTTACTGGCCGAGGGGCCCAGTAAGTCCCTTTCAACTACGGATTCGGAAAAGTCGCCTTGTTTTCCTGGGGTCCGGTCACATGCTGTCGACCTCGTAAGACGCAAACCTCGCTGGAGTTGTGACGATGCTTGATCTGCCGAGGAGATTTGGCTGAAGACTGCAGAGGTGGCGTTCGATGCCCCGTCGTGCCGATACATCGTGCCACACGTTCTCGAGGATGCCGGCCGAAGTCGAACCCGCGTGTGCTACCTTGGACCTGCCATCGTATATGCCCAGAAGTGGAACAGCGTCAAATATTTGGTTCGGGCAATGGCATGAAAGTGCTGCCGTTTCTGTTCGGCATAGGAAAACTCGGATTGAGATATGCTGGAGACAATAAGACCATGCGGGAAACCTGCAAGTCTTGCCTGCGTGACCCCGGCCCGGCAGAAGGGTAAGTAAAAGTTGGTAAGTGAGACAGTTCAAGAGATTCCATTCAAGTGAGCTCCCTCATTACTCACCTAAGCAACTATCTGTGGAGCTACCCTCGGTCGGCCCACAGGTATCGTGAGATGCGGGGTTTGGTGTTTTGGCAGAAATCGGACATCTGCGCGAACACATAATGCCGTTGCTCGGCCATCTAGCGACGACAGTCCCCTGCAAGTCAAAACCTCCATGGCAGTGTTCGGGCAGGTGAACTAATAGAGCAAAGCTCCTGTGTCGCCATCGGGGGTCGGATAAAACACCCACGCAGATCGGGTAGACACCGCAATCGGAAACGAAAATTGAAATGGCGGATTGTGTTCTTGCTATGTACATAATGTACACTAGGTGATGTACACTAATATGGCGCTCGCTCAGCCCTAGCAAATTGTGCTCTGGGCTAGTAAAGACCATTAAAATGCTCGGTAGCCAGGTAATCCCCATAATCTGACAATATACCGTAGACTAGTGCTGCCAGTTTCTGACACTTTCTAATTCGCACTCCTCTCCGACATCATAAACACAATCAGGGCACATACGCTTCCCCTTCCCTTTTCTCTCCTATATGAAAGGCCGAATCAATATCTCAGTCTCGTGATGAATAACATCCCATTCGCTAGAATCCGAAGTGACACGCCAAAGGATAATCAACATTTATAGAATAATCTCACGTAAGCCATCTCGAAAAACCGCTTCGAAGCGATGTAACCTCTCAACTACCACCCTCCAGACGGAGCCGACAGCCTCACCAGAACTACCTATCTATTCATAGATCATGTATAGCTCATGCCATTGCTTTCATTATAAGATGGGCTTGTAGTAAGCATTCCACATGTCGCCCCATTCATCTCCCCTTAACCCCTCTCCTTGGACGTTGCCGTTTCGGGCCTTATACCAGTACAAGGGGTAACAGTGCCGTGGTTGGCAATCCGAACCCACTAACACACCCCTCATAACCCGAGCGTCAAAGTGCATCCATGGCTTCCTCCAGATTATACAAAGAAGCCCTGGCGACTTTCACAACGCAGATGAAGCAGGAGCTCAAGGCCGGCAAGGAACAAGACCTGCTCACCAACTTCTTAGCAAACCGAGAGACCCCTCAGCAGGCGGCTTCTGCCGCCCAGTCGCTTAAAGACCACTCGGACAAGAAATGGAGCGGGCAGAACATCCGGGGGAAACTCCTCCCGGCCCATTGGATTGACAAAGTCATGGAGAACATTCAGTACTTCATCAAGGCCGGGAATTTCGCCATGCAATCCGCGCCGGAGAGCGTGGGCCTTGCTTGGCTTGCTGTCAAGCTGACCTTGTCCGCGATCCAGGGCAACTATGAGCTGTACTCCCTATTTGGGACGGGCCTGACAGACATCACCGAGATCATGATCTTAATCCTGCACTACAATGACTTGTATGACGATGGCTCCAAAGGGGAAGGGAAGAAAGACTCATTGGTAGGAATACTCTTAACCAACATAACGCAAGCCTATGTTGCTGTTCTCCGATTCTCCTTTGAGATCAAGCGGCATTTGTCGGCCAATCCATTGTCTAGAGTCGGCCATGCCGTCGCCGACCTATTCGGCGCTTCGAAGCCCAAGTTCCAGGCTTTGCTCGATGACATTACCAATCACAAAACCAGAGTGCTCGAGTACGGCATGGCTGCCTATCAGGGCAAGTCGCTGAAGTTCAACCAGCAACAGGAGGCTAACATGAAAAGCCTGAAGGCCACCATGGATCAAATTCACGAGTTCCATCACAGCGAGACAAAGTATCGCGAGGAATTTATAGCCGAGCTCCATGCCATGAAGCAGACCTTCGAGGCAACGGTCAAAGACAAAACCCCTTGGGATTCTGCAATCCAACGCTTCCACAGCACAAAAAAGAGGCTCGACCCGCTGGAGCCCGAAGAAAGCTTCGAGCCCCTTGAAATCGCTCAAAATCGACGTTTTGCGGGGACTTGTCAATGGATATTGGCGAATGAGACTTTTATAGATTGGCGCCAATTCAAGTCCAACAAATTACTCTGCATTACCGGAGGAAAAGGTCTGGTCCAGCCACCGTCCTGTATCGCCTCGGTATCGCTGGCTGAATCCTGCTGACATGGGATGTAGGGACCGGGAAGTCGATACTGCTTGGATCAATTTTCGAGCACCTGAGTGAGAATATCGACCTGTATAATATATTAATCCCCGTCTATTTCTCCTGCGAAGCAGGCTCGAAGTCTAGGACGATCTGCAATACCCTATTGTATCAAATATACCGCCAGGCGACTTTACGCGACGAGCACGATCCGGTTCTTTTGGAAGCCTGCAATGCGGTGTTCTCCAACCCGAAGAGCAAGGAACCTACTAATATCAAAAGTAATGACCGCACGGCTAAAGTTGGCGGGAATATAGCTCACATGCTTGAAAACGACGATACTCTGCCGAACTTGTCAACCGCTATGCCCAAACTCGCAGCTTTGTTGAAGCGATCCGTTGTTGTTATTGTTGATGCGTTAGATTCTCTGCGAGAGGAAGATCGTCAGGACTTGATCAACGAGATTGACGCAGTCCTCGCCACCTCCCAGCAAACAAATTCTTCTCACTTCCATATAAATGTGCTGGCAGGATGTCAGCAGAGTCTACCAAAGAGGTCCTCAGCATCGGGAACCCTCCATTTAGAGCTCGATATTGAGAAGCTCAACCATGATGACATGAAAACCACACTCGCTCCAGTGCTAAGCACTTTGCCAGGATTATCATCATCAGAACGAGAAGATGCCGAAAGCGCGATCTTTAAGCAGGCCGGATCGAGCTTCAGCTACATGACAGAAATTGGAATTCCATTCATCCTCCAGCCATTTCAAGGCTCTATTCGCGAACGATTGGAGTTGCTGCCTCGGGGGATGCCCAATACTTATAGAGACGCGATTCGGAAGATGGCCCCAAACTACTTAGACCTTCTCCGCGTCGCTGTTACGTGGTGTTTGCTGGTACCACCACGCCAAGGATTATTGACTGTGGAATTAGTGATGGATGTTTTCAGACGCACATATCAACTCGAATCCATAAACAATGGCACACAAGCAGACAAAGATGATGACTCGCCTTTCCCGCTCGCATCGCCGCTGGATAAAAAGCAACTTGAAGATGCGAAAGGCCCGTTTCTCGACTTGGAGCTTCAGGACGAATCCCCAAGCTTTGTTTCTTTACGAAACTCGGATCAAGTGCGAGACTTTTGTAAAAGGGACGATAGAAAGGAGCACATAGAGCACGACAAGGGACAAGTATGCTCGAGGTGTAGACTTGCCTTGTCAGAGTCCCGAGATCTTTCTGTCTCGGAGAAGGACGGCCACTTGGACATAGCGCTGACTTTACTTCGCCACATCAACAATCCCTTATTTCAGAAGAGGGCACAGCTCCTTGGCGAAGAAAGAGGCATGAAAGGTGAAAAAATTCAGGAGCCTATAGACGAGAAGAGCACGGATCGAGATACTCAGACTCTTGGAGTTGAAACTCGTAACTCAGATCTTGATGCGGATGCCGAGAAAACGGAGAATAACATCGACGCTCACGACAATGGAGTGGACGTGAGTAGTGCTAAGCCCCATGGCGATACACCTGAGAGTTATGAAGGCCGTGTGACAGAACCCGAAAATGACGAAGATAAGAATCACGATGCTGCCATGGACGCAACTGGCTATGAATCTGATGGAGGCCAGTCTATGGACGACGAAGATTTTAGGGCATCAGCGCCGGAAGAGGAGGAGGAAGATGAGGCACCCAATTCCGTAAAACAGGAATACAGCAGGCGTTATGAGATACATTACTGGCCTTATCATCTTCGCGAGGCCGAGGATTTGTGGAGCGAAGATGAGCGCGCTACTAATGACAAATGGGCACAACTATTCGTCGAACTTGATCGTTTTTGCCAGAACACAGCTGTCTTCGACGCCTGGCAGTTGATCTACAGCTTCGGAGAAGACAGTGATTATTTGAAAATGCCGCAGAAGCCCCTTCACGTAGCTGCTTACTTGGGCATTACAAGTTGGGCAAGGCGACTCCTAGACCGCAGTCAGAATCCAAACGAATTATCCGGGTCACGGAACGCCTTGCAGGCAGCAGCCCTGAAGGGCAACAGGCCGACCATGCTGAAATTGCTTCTCGAACGTGGTGGTGACATTAATGCTGAGACCGAGGGCATATGTCCTGCGTTTCACTCTTGGCTTCTCCAAGATTGTTCCTTGGACAGTATCAAGCTCATGCTTGAGCACGGCGCGGATCCTTCGATCCGGAATCGCGAAGAAAGCTTGACTGCACTGCATTATTTTGCTTGGTCAGGAACAGATCCCAATGTTCTAGAGACCATTCTGGACTGGCCTTTGCCTGAAGCCAAGGCTGACACCAAAATTATCGATATTAAGAGCCGGGAAGGGAACACTCCCCTTCATATTTTACTCTGGAGGAGGGATGTCCCCATGGAACTGTTAAAGGCCTTCCTGGAGCACGGGGCTGATGTAAACGAGGATGACGGTTCCTCGATGCGGCCATTGCAATTAGCAAGCTTCTGGGGCGATGTTGAATGCCTTGAAATCCTTCTTCATCACAATCCTTTGATTGATGACGATGACAACGTCGGCTGCACCGCTCTTCATCATGCGGCGCGCTATGGGCACGCAAAATGTGTTGACCTATTAGCTCGTAAGGGGGCAAACATCAACCACCCTGATAAGTGGAAACAAACTCCACTTCATGATGCTGCTTCGAGCGGTCACAAAGAATGTGCACAGCTGTTGCTGCAACATGGCGCCGATATTAACTATACTGATAACCACAACAGGACTCCGTTATTTCTCGCATGTCGTGGAGCCTCGCAGGAGACGGCCTTGTTAATTCTCGATAGCATGCTGGAAAAAACAACTTCGATGTCTGAGATCAACAGAGCCACAAAGGGTTGCAGGACGCCTCTTCGCCAAGCAGCCGCTAATGGCTACGAGGAGGTGGTGAAGAAGCTGATTGCGAAAGCGAGAGCGAACAACGACTTAGCAAGTCTTCAATTAGACCTCAAGGACACAAGGCACGGAATGACGCCCCTTCACCGTGCGGCATGGAATGGACATAGCGAGTGCGTTCGGGCTCTTCTCGAGGCTGGAGCAGACGCGAAGATTCCGGTCAAGGATGAAAATAGCAGAACAGCCCTTGTACTTGCTCATGAGAAATGGGCACTTGACCAACGGAGCTGCTACGAGGACACCATTTTTCAACTGATTGAACAGGATCCTATGGCCGCCAAAAACGACGTTGAGCTTTTAAGCTTGTGTGCTGCGAACGGCAGTATTCGAGTGATCCGACAACTCCAAGACATCGGCGCCAATTTTAGTCTTCGCGACCGATACGGCTGGACGCCGCTAGAGCTAGCAAGGAGATTCAAACGAGTTGAGGTAGAGCAAACCCTCAAGCAACAAGCAGCCTGGAAGGGACTGCTGCCGAGTCGTTGGAAAAGGGATGACCTTGAGAAGGGCATCTCCGAGGACGGCCTGGATTTTACTTATACAAAGAACAGACGGATCTGTGTTACCACAGACCGTCCACTCCCAGCGGGGCTTGATGATTTCTACTTCGAAGTCACCTTCAAGGCAGTCGAGGCAGGTCGCAAGCCGGATTACCCGATGTTTGCCATAGGCCTCAGCACCCAACGCGGCCCTACCATGAGATTTCCGGGATGGCCGCCTACAGACGAGGCCAGATCGGCGGCCTCGTGGGGGTATCATGGCGATGACGGGGGTTTCTTCTGCAGTACAGGGAACGGGTCGGCCGATTTCATCAACTCGAATCTTCGATATCGCGAGGGAGATACCGTGGGATGCGGCGTCGACCTTACGACGCGAAAGATATGGTTCACGAAAAATGGCGAAATGCTGGCGCATACGTTCGGCGATGCTCATGGGCGACTGTTTCCTCTTGTGGGACTGAGGGACCCAGTTGCGTTTTCAACCACGTTTGTTGGCCCCTTCAAGTGGAATCGGAACGCGGAACGCGACGGAGACAAGACATAGGCGATGGGGATGCTCTCTAGGACACGTTTTGTGGAAATTGGATGGTGGGCAGGAGGGGATTGTCGCGCATTCTGTGATGATAAAATACCAGAGGTAAGGCGACAGCATATTGATAGATAGTACTAGGTTAGTATACTGTCTTCGCCGCCTTTTATTCTCAACCTTAGGTAATACCGGTATTACCTAACCTAGGTAGGTAGCTTAGGTAGGTAGGCAGCGCCCCCCGAATGCATGGCACCTACCTAGGATATAGTCGGGTAGGTAAGCCTTTCCATCAAAATAGGGTTTGCTGGTAGAAGGCAGGTGCGTTGTGCTGCCCGAAGACATCAATATAGCAGTATGGGAAGGATCTCCCCAGGGGAGGAAGGAGGAAGGAGGAGGAAAGAGCCCTCCAGGAGGGCACGGGCCACAGGCCCATATACGTAGATCTCCTCCCGTCTAGCTAGGTAGATAGCCCCTCTCTTCCAGATCATCATCATGGACTCACAGCTTAGCATTGCACGAATACAGACCTTTTCGTCCTGTCTTCCGTGTCCAGAGCATCGTCTCCCTGTGCAATCAATTCGGTCACCGGCTCCTTGCACAACACCAATGCTGGTAATTCTATCATCCTCTGATGCTCTAAAAATCCTAGGGATATCATATATTGAACCCCCTTTGTGAATGGGTTCAAATCCTTGTCAGTGACCGAATTGATTCAATCTCAGAACCGCACGCCGTGAGTGCAGTGCACACACCGCCCATCATTCGTATCGTCTACAGATCACATCCTTTCAAGATGAACTCTCCAGAGATCTACCGCCAGCCCCGCTCGACGGGAGATAATGAGGGCCCATGTCCAAGACTGCTGCGCTTTCTGAAAAGGTCGGCCCGGCCTTGGCCCTTCATGGCTTACCAATCCGAATGGCAGGGAGCTTGGCTGAGGCGGTGCTAATGGGCGTAAATGCATCTGCGAAGATGTTCGTCGCGGCGAAAGCCAATTCGTCGGCGATAAATACGTGATGGATTCCTTCGCCACGGGTGCGCAGATGCTAGGAGGATATGGGCATCGCGCCCTTATCGGAAGACGTCAGAGCCGCCAATCCAGTGGTCATCCCGATCTCTTTATCCCAACAGGATGGCATGGCATATCACCTGCTCGTAATGTCAGCTACACCATTGCCCGGCAAGGCGTATTTTCCACGAACATGCCAATAATGACATCGAGGCCGCAGATCAGAGATAGTGCCTGTGGTGCTGTGTTTCTTCGGTGTGGGCATTCTCGAAAGCGTAAGCTGAAAGACACTGTGCCATGATGCATTACGCCAACTTGCAAGAGAAGTACAATAATTCTTCCATCATCAATTTCCTCATTTATGCGGATTCTTTCGATCCTCTTATCGAAGATGGATGGAAAATAGTACAACCGGACGGCTCTGAGGATAACCAGGAGAGACGGGCAGCGGTTGAGGCTGATCTTGAAGAATCGCAGCCAAAGGTTGTTATCCCCAAACCCGCATCTGCAGAACAGCGCGCACAGTTGAAGAAACCAGACGAGAACAAGGTGTCGCGGCATATATAGCGTAGTATCAATGGAGGGTACTATGGTTAGCCTTTTACCCTCCGTCATACAAGGCCTCAGAAGGCCAGCCAGTGAACACGTCCTTCACTTACACGCAACACGAGAGGCAGGGTCGCTTGCTGTTATCACCACAAATGCCACTATGACGGCTATCGACCATGAGGAAGGCATGCCAATAGACTGTCCTCCGCCTCTTGTCGCTCAAGGAAGTACGCGAGAAAGGAGCCCCTTCCGACCACTACCCGGAAGATTACACAAATGTTGGATTCTTATCGCAAGGGGTACGGATTCCAATATCACGCGAAAGGGAAAGCGTTGAAACGACAGACTGCCCTGGATGAAGATACCCCATCGAAACGGATTACCCGACAAAGCAAGCAGGAGGTTCGGGCTGCAGAGACTCATCGTCGCGAATGTACTGCAGACCACCCTCCATCAGCATTGCCACGCTCTCGCAGCCCACATCGTCCTTGCCAAGAAGAACATCAGGGCTTGTCAGGCCTGCGCAGGAATGCGTAGCAAGGGGCCATTCTCCGAATGCGCAGCATTCGGACTGAAGGAGGTGCCAATGCTATGGGACACCGCCTGTGGGACTACCGCTATCACTAGTGACATACTGTCGCGGCATATATAGCATAGTACCAATGGAGGGTACTATGGTTAACCTTCTTCCCTCCGTCACATATACTCTCCTGGGAGTTGGTTAGCTACCTTGACGAACCCATCCATAACCCTTACCGGAACCAGGACGGAACGAAGGTTCAGCTTAGCCTCACTTTGGAGTTTTTGAACTCCATCTTCAGCATGGACATGATTGCCATTATCGTTGACAGAACGGCGGTGCCGAACCAACGCTCGGGCGTCATCCTAGGCCAGAAGCTTGGCATTGAGCGCTTGCAGTATAAATCTATCCCCCGCACCGTTCTAGAGGCAAAGGGGAAGGTTGTCGACGAGGGCCTTTGGGGAGACTTGATCATTGAAGGCTACGTGAATCTGGACGGTAACTACAACAAAGGTGAATTAGGGAATGTCGGAGTTCTTTTCCTGGATGTGCAGGAGTAGAACCAAATGGCCCTATTCTTGGTACGTTCGGTCGTTTCGGCTTGTTTTAACGACGGTCGATCTGGTATTCTCGGCTGGCTTATGAAGCAAAAAGAGTACGAAGTACCTCAATAAATTATATTCCCAACGGGTCAGACGAGCACTAGGTAGATTCAGGTCACACAATTAACTTGTTAATCATCCTCGTTCTTTGCAGCGCTTGCCCGTGCCTTGGCTCTCTGCAACGCAGCGTGGCGCCGTGCGTGGTACTTGACGTCCGTCTCATGGAGGTGATTGTACAACATATCGCACTCCTTGCACTCGGTGTATTGAGGCTCGCTGGTGGAGAGACTCAGAGTAGTCTGAACCGACGCCGTTCGCTTCTCCCGTCGCCCGGTTCCTCGACGTTTACCCCTTTCCGACCTAAATCCGGACATGTTTTCAGACTGATTTAAAGCGCTGGGTGTCGTTTGCGATAGCACCGAGGTGTGCGCGCTCGTTGGTGGGCTTATGCCATGTGCTCCTCCTATCCCCGTCGGTTCTCCTTTCCCGCTGTTCTCGTCCTCGTCGTTGGACCCTGTCTCGTCTATATGTTGCGTCGCTACGCGTGTTTTCAGTCTCCTCGTTCTCCTTTTCCTTGTCAATATGCTTGGGGGCGATGACGGAGGCGTAATCGTAGACTCCGTTGGCTCGGACGAGGGCTCTGAGGCGGATGCACTAAGTGGAGGCTTGGGTATTATCTTTTGGAAATAGGCGGTTATTGTTCCCTTTTTCGCCGGGGGCGAGGAATTGCGAGGGCTTGACGGTGGCGGTGTGGTGCTGTGCTCGGGTCCTGAAAGAGCGGGGGCTTTATCTTCTTGTTGGGTGATAGTCACCGGGGAACCGGCGACGCATCTTCGCTTCGGAGCGGGCTCGGTGGTCGACTCGGTTGATAGTGTCCGCTTGCTGTAGGTTTGGAGCGGCCGTCGCCTAGTCTTCATAGAGGATGATTTCAATGATGACAGATACGGGCGTTCTGGTTTCCTTGGTATCCTGCAACATAAAGTCGTATTAGAATACAGTATCTCGCGCGCAAGCTGCGAATGCTAAGATATTAGAGCACTGCAGTTAGCTTACCGGGACGCTTCCTTCAGTAATGGTTTATCCAGGTCCATTTGTGATGATGCAGGTATCCAACATGGAGTAACCAAGGGATGATGGATGCCAAAAATGGTCCAAGAGAAAGGATGCGCGTAACTGGAATGATTGAGTGATGATGATTGGGTTTAGGCGCCAGGTCTACGGAATACAGATCGGAATGCAGGGACGCGTTAATGGGCAATCGGAGACGCGTCGTGTGCTGAAGACAAGCGCGACTTGGAGGGTGGGGTCAAGGCCCACACCAGGTGGACCCAGAGCACTGCAGCTGACAGCCGGCGGCAACCAGCTGTCAGCAGCTGCCAGGGCAAAACAGGCATTCTCATCGCCTCCCCGTTGATGCTGCGAGCGTTGATGTGAGTCGAAGTCGACCGATATAGCGATTCGATGGGAGCAATAATACATGTAAACCTCTCCATAGTTAAATCTTTAATCGCTTCCGTAAACCTGCGTCTGATACCTGTGAATCCTGCTCAAACGGCAGTTTATCCCTTTCGCCGATGACCCAAGTTCTACCACCCCGTTCATCAGTGACGTCCTTCGAGTATCCGCCGGTAGAGTCCCGTGAATCCTGCTTGGCCAGCGACATGTACTCGTCCTCACCAACGACCCAGGTTTTGACGACTTCCTTAACCTCCTTCATCTGAGTCTGCTTCTTCTCACCCTGCGCCATTCGCCAAGAGTACGCCGAGTACACAGCAACCTCAGTGACGGCCACAACAATGGCGCCACCCAAGCTAAGGAACAACCGAGTCGACACAGGCCACCACTGTGCCGCCTTCCAGAGCGCAGCGCCGCAGCCGAGGACGCTGACCATGAAATTGATAATCAGCGTCACCTGTTTCTGCACGTCTCCTAACTCGACATCGTCGGCCCCCACGTCAGCCGGATCAAATGGCTTATTCACTTCCGCAAACGAATGCGCCATAGGCGCCAGGGGGAATCGTTCGGCAAAGGACTCCCGTGGCGGCGCCTTTCGCAGCATGCGCTCATACGACCGCTCTTCCTCCTCGTGCCGGAGCCTTGCCATCAGCGCCTTATACTCGTCGGTCTAGTTACGTGTCAGCCGTCAACGCTACCTCATCGGCGGTGGCCAGATTGCAAATTGAATGCACGAACCGGTTCGGGCTTTGGCGGGGGCGGCGGTACATAAACAGTCGCTCCGCGGAGCATATCTTCTAATCTGAAACCAATATGCCCCTTCGCCTTGAGCGCGTTCCACGTGTCGATGATCTGTCCGTGGCTTATAGGGTTTCCGACGGCTGGATCTTTCGTGCACGGCTCTTCGGGCCCGGCGGGTTTAGATTGAGCTGTATCATTCGGCGAGTCATCCGAATCGCTGGAATTTCTAAGCAGTAACAGTGCCTCCACTATTGGAGGTGTCATAGTAAGTAACACCATGTCGGTGCTTGATGAAACGCATCGCTTTGGATGTTTTCAGTCATTCTGTTATTGAAAGGAAGTCTTGAGAGCTTATGACGCGGTATGTTTGAAGGTTGCGCAACTGAAATATCGATGACTAATAATCGCTACGAGCATAACTGCCGGTAATTACGTGCGTAATTCATCCCGAGAAACCTTATGCATCAAGTCGTTTTATGCTCTAGTCGAAGGGCACGAACTGGACTTGATGGTCTCAGCAGTTTCACCCCCGTGTGCATAGCAACTGCAGAAATAAACAGTTTGGTTATTGTGGAAAGTGCCGTAATGATTTTTATTAGCTATTAAGCCTACGATAATGTAGAAAACTGGTCTGTTGAGCCTCATGTAGGTATAAAATAGATACGAAGCGTTCAACAAGTCAATCATGTCTTGAAGGTTACCATACCTAATGCACCATCCTAGAGTGCACGACCATGCCACCCCAATGGTAAGTGTGTAACAGCAGGCTCAGCGTTGCCCAGGAAATTGCTGATGGTACCCAACAACAATGATCTCGCTCTTTGCATGATCCCCTCTCCTATCCAAGGCCACACCGAGGACGACACTCCAGTGTCCTGGAACTTCCAAAGCTCGCCTCAGCTTCAGCAGGCCGAACGCAGAACAAGGCCGAATTGGATGCGCTTCATTACGCACCTCAGTCTCTCTTGGCGAGTTGTGCCATAGAATTGGAAGCAGGTTGTGCTCGTGCAACGTGTAAGTATCGTTCATTCTTGCCAACTTTCCCTCAGTATCAGTGGATAGACAGGATCAACTCGTGGTATGATCTTCGTTGTTTCGATAAGCATTGCTCTCCAAAGAGCGGCTTATCAAAATCTAGATACCGATCATTCTTGTCAGCGCTTAGAAACCGTAGTGGCAACTATGGCACGAGACTGGCGTATTGAGGAAGGACTGGACAATTATCTATGTCTAGCATTTAAACATGGCCATTTGCAGTCGGATGTATCATCTCACGGTCGTTCACAAGAGAGGGATACAGATGGGCTCGTTCTTATGGACATGACCGAGCGAATGTCGAGCCGAGTTTATCTCCTGAAGGCAGTCATTCGGTCACGGACACGGGTCTGAACCAACCAAAAACGTCGACCAGGTTGCGGGATGTGTTACCTCGCATACTTACGCAATTGACCGATGGTAAAAGTTCAGGCGAGTATCTCTTACAGTAGTGTGGAGCTAATGACCGAATTGTAGCCTTCGGGTAGTTAGGGAGACAGTGGTAAGTAAAGGGCTTTCATCTTTATTTCCTATGAGTGAATAAGTTAGCTTTTTAAACGAAGCTTTTCTTCTTTCGCCAACGTCAGAAAGGGAGACGGGAGACGTACATCGAAAAGAGCGCAGACTCTCTCAATCTTATGCCCCCTCGATTTAACGGTTTTAACATGCAGGTTGCCTCTATCGCCAGCCCAATCGAGGTACTCAGATTGCATATGCTGGCCCGTGTAAGGAGAGATGGCCCGAAAGCCGTATCCATCCATGGCAGCGTGAAATCCTTCTAGGCCATTTTCGACAATTAGAGGCTCTTCATGGCCTGGGAGGATATAGCCAATCTCGATATCTTCGCGTTGTTCCGTTGTGAAAGTGAGACCGGTCACGTACTTTATGCCACATAACTCAATCAAACTGACGTGGACGACCTCGATGTTCGATGGAATAAAAACTTCCGCTTTCAGTAAATGGGACTTGACGTCGGTAGGAGAAGCATAATTGTAGATATTGGGTGCTTCGATTGATTTCCATGTAGTGCCGGGCTTGTTTTCTGAGTACTCGGCCCAGTCTAGCTTTCCCTTTAACTCGCTCAACATCGCAATTTGACCCATGGCTCGAGTCAGCGGTCGCAATGTCCGCTCCCAGATGCGAAGTCGATTTGTCTCACCGAGACCGATTCTATTGTTCTTGATTCGGGGCTTGCAAACGCGGTAGAGCTCTTTCCAGTCAATACTGACCCTGCTAGAAAAATCGAGTACAAGGGCATCAAAAAAGACATCTAGCTCGTGACCATTGAAAAAACGCGTTCGAAAGAAATATTGAGAGAGTGGCGTGGAAGCTATAGCACGTGAAGAAAGCCGGAAGGAAAGTATATCTTCGGAAACAACATAAGCAAGAATCATCTCCCGGATCTCGACAGGTAGGCTCCAGAACGGATCGGAGTCCGTGGATGCAGTTGGCGAGGGCTTAATGGGTTGTAATATTTCACTCCCTCGGATGTCAACATCAAAACTTGTCTGTACCCGAGCCAGTATGGCCTGCAGCTCGGGGACGTTGAAAGGGTCGAGGTACGTGCTCGGCCCTGACCAATGTGAGATGCCTCTAACAGCAGCAAAGCGGTTCCCATTTCCGTGATCTATCCTAGTCGAAAAATAAAAATTCCCAGTCTTGAAAATACCGTTCTCGTGGCAGGTCGAGTCGAGGGCAACGGAAATCAAGACACGCCAAAGCAGCTTTAAATCAACTGGCTGTGGTGCGCAGGCCTGTTCCAGCAGACGCCAGCAGGAATCATGGAAATGGAAACCCCATGCGTAGATACCCTTCTCCGGCTCATCCTGCTCGGGTGCTTGGAGTGGCGGCGCGATATTGCAGATGGTGATTGATTCCAAGGGGTCAAGGTGAAGATCATCAAAGCGCTGATGGGCGTCGGGCGGCAGAGCGTCAGGTGGCAGATAGGTTACATCTCGTTTCTGAGAAGAGGCAAGACCAGAAAGCCGCGGGCCACTGCTGTCTATGCAGTAGATAGCTCTAGAATAAGCCAACCATTGGCAATTTTGTAGGCGATGCCAGCTGAGAAATTGGTTTCCGCCTTCACAAGTGTTGCGAAGGCCACATAGTTTACATGTGAGCAGATGCATCTTGCTTGACTCGGATGAATTCCAGGCGTCAAGAGAATAGGGTCCCAGTTCTAACACCTGAGCGACAGCAGAAGGGCTTTATCCTTTAATCCGTAATCATTGTTTTACCTTATATGCATAATCATGACCATAGACAGTACACCATGTACGCTCTACCCGTTAACTGCAAGGCCTCGCTTTATCGCCGGATAGTTAGTTAGCTGGCGGTACATTACGTGCATGTACTGCGTACTTCGCACCAAACGGTACCGCTTCCTCGAGCTGTCCGATTACAGCATCATCTTTTTTCATTCGCATCCGATTCACCTACTGGATCGCACCGGTAACATCGCACAGCTCGCCAACCAAACAAGAAGTACGCCGATATTTTCTGGATCCAATGTATGATTGAATAGCAGTTGTCCGAAATATCCAATCAGGGAATTGGCTCAGGTAATTGGGTCTCTGCGATCGCCGACTTCAGAATCCGGGACATGCAGTTTCGAACAGTGCTGAGTGCGCGAGCAGCTGCCCGCTCTACCGTCTTTCCGCCCTGCTCTAACTGCAGACGAGCCGCTCTGCTCGACTTGAGCATCCTGGCCTCGAGGGCCTCGTACCACAGCTCTTCGCGACGGTCTTCCGCCTGGGCCGCCGCCGTATCGGTCGCCTCCAATGTCGTCTCCAATGCCGTATCGAGAGCTACCAAGGGCGATATGCACATCGACCCCCTCCGGACGGTAGCCAAGGAAATGAAGTTCCTGACGGGGAATATTAGGCAGCTTCTGGGATCCGGCCATCCCTCGCTGGACCGGGTCGCAAAGTACTATACCCAAGCCGAGGGGAAACATGTTCGACCGCTTATAGTGCTCCTCATGTCTCGCGCGACGGCTCTGTGTCCCAAGAACGAGTCGGCTCCCGCCTCGGCACACGAATCCATAAATTCGTCAATATCTCCTCTTGACATATTATCCGACGTCAACCCCTCCTACCCGGTTTCGAGCTACTCGTCCGAGCCCGAGTTCACCGAAAGCGATATCCTCCCATCCCAACGGAGGTTAGCCGAGATCACCGAACTCATTCATACGGCCTCGCTACTACACGATGATGTCGTCGATCACTCTGTTTCGCGCCGGGGGTCGCCGTCTGCGAATTACGAGTTTGGTAATAAGATGGCCGTGCTAGCGGGCGACTTCCTACTCGGCAGGGCATCCGTTGCATTGGCGCGGTTGCGGAATGCTGAGGTCATCGAGCTCCTGGCCACCGTGATTGCGAATTTAGTCGAGGGCGAGTTCATGCAGCTTAAGAACACGGCGCGCGACGAGCGGAACCCCGTGTACTCGGAGGATATTTTCAACTATTACCTACAAAAGACATATCTCAAGACCGCGAGTTTAATATCAAAGTCCTGCAGAGCCGCAGCACTGCTCGGCCGGGCCGATGCCCTGACGGTGGACGCCGCCTATGCTTACGGTCGAAATATAGGGTTAGCGTTTCAATTAGTTGACGACATGCTGGACTATACAAAGTCAGGGAAGGACCTTGGAAAGCCAGCTGGCGCGGATCTAGAACTGGGTCTCGCAACAGCACCCTTGCTATTTGCATGGAAGAGCACCCCCGAACTGGGCTCCTTAGTGGGAAGAAAGTTCGAACAGGATGGTGATGTGCAAAGAGTGAGTTCCATCTAATCGGTTTGCGACAGGCTGCGCTGACGAAGACGTATAGGCACGAGATCTTGTTATCCAAAGCGATGGAATAGATCAAACAAGAGCACTAGCTGAAGACTACTCACAACGGGCAATTACTGCTCTAAATACCTTCCCCGACAGCGAGGCGAAAGACGGCCTCGTCGAGATGGCCATGAAGACCCTAAAACGACAAAGGTAAAAGAAGCTTGTACAGTGTTCCAATTACATCATCATCACAGGAAGAAAGAGGAAAATAGAGTTATTAGACGAGGGCATGCCGTTTGTATGAATATAGATGTGGGTTTAAGCGCACATCGCATTTGCATACAGTCCATGTACAATACGCGGGAGTGAACGGGAAGCAGGCGGCAGGGATGTTAGGAACCATCAGCTCGGCATTTTGCGATTTTACATAATCTGATAAACAGGGACATCATGATGGACCGGCCAGCATGTCTGGTCACGCATACGAGTACGAATGACACATGGGAATTATGCTACCCTCTCCCCGTCCACTCTAGACCTATTAACCATTCGTGTGCCCTCGCAGGTGAAGACGGATTACACAGGGCGCGAAGCGCTTTGTCAAGCTGCCTGCTCGTTATGGGGACGGTAGTCTGCGCAATAGAGGGATACTAGGGGGTTCTGCTAATGTCAGGATCTAGACGAATGCATCAGTTGCGTGAAAGGAGCACTCACCAGCGCAGTGACTTCACAGCACACCTGCACGCCGGGGCAATCATCGAGGTGGTCGTCGCCTATGTCGAGAACAAATCAGCATCATATCATCAGCACGATCAATTTTCCCATTCTCGCCCTTCTCCTTGCGAAATCCCAACCAAGCCGATAAACAGACAACAGGGAATCAGAACTCCAGAAATGGACTTACACACAAGCCCGTTCACATCGTTTGGGTTCAGGTTATACCCGTAGATACCGGCAAGAAACACGACGATGGGCAGGTCGCCCGCGACTGTGGCCCTACAGCACTGCAACTCGCCGCCATTGCCGCCGTTGGACTTCGCGCATTTGGGCGACGGGTTCGGCGTGTAGATCAGCGGCGGCGGCTCGAAGTTGCCCAGATTGGCCAGGACTGCGAGGGTCAGTTGGTGTCTGACCTACCGGGGAAATCCCCTGCTTTCGGTGTTGAATAGGCACTCACCGCTTATCACGGGGCCGAGCGGCCCTGTGGGTGAGGGCAGGAGATGTGGGAGTGAGGGTTCGTGCTCGGCGGCTGCGAGGCCGAGACTGTTCAGGACGGCGACTGCGATGGCGGATGGAGAGTGCATTTGGAATGGTTGGTGCTGGACTGGCCAACTGCGTGGCTGTATGTCTGTAGTCGTGGTCAACGTCACGTTCTAGCCTGAGGACGACGCGGTGAGTTTGTCTATTTCTGCAAGTCACGGCCAAGTCACCGGTAGAATATGTGAGCACTATCTACTCTAGAATTGGGGTACCTACGGTGTGTTTGCCCTAGGTCAACTCTATCCGTTGAGATTTGGTAGGTGAGATCGATGCTGCGATGATGGTGCACTCGAAGCACGGGTAGGTCGGGAGTTCAAGGTACCAGTGAATTCCCTGAGGCGTTGACATTGCCCCCAAGGTTCTATAGCGAGATTATGTCTTATTATATGCAGCACTAGTCACCAGTACGCTTCGTTCATCGCCACCTCGATCTCGATTTCGACTGAGCCGCATGTGCGCAGCAAGCACTGACAGGAGAGAGCAACTAATATCAAACATGCAGTTCGAGCGCGACCTCACGTCCTAACACCGAACGGTCAACGTTCCGTTCCGTTCCCCCCGGGAATGACAGTAGCATCACTAACGCGCGCAGACGCAATGCTGAGAACCGGTTTGCCGGGATGGTAAGGCTGGAAGGGGAATCATGCACTTTTCAGGTCGCCATGGCTTTCTCGTGTTACGATGCCTTTATCGATCGCTTTGTTAACATTGCGATCTGGGTGCTCGGGTATACTTGCGCTCTTACATGGATCACACCTGGTACCGCGTCTACGGTAGTGTAGGTACATCCTTGACATCCTGGAATCGGAAAGGAGATTGAATCTTTCCTCAGCCACGCCGCTTTTGGCGAGAACCCTGGTCTGGGGGTTTGTTACAATACTTGCATAACTCATTTCCCTGTGTTGCACCGTAAGAAACGGGGAGCCTCAGTAAACGGTGTAAATGTTACCATGCGAGTGTCCCAATTAAACCGCACGATTGATTGCGGGCATCTCGTGAAAGTTGACACCGCATCTCCGTAACGGCAATATGTTTATTAGTCGAGGGAGAGAAAGTGAAATCTGGGGAATGGAGGCGGATGGCATGGTATAGGTAAGAGGGGGTGTTGCTGTTGGCCATCACCCGAACTCCTGGGTATAAGGGATTTGTTTGCAGTAGTATCTATTGACATGAAATTTGGGAGCTCAACTGCAAGTCTGCCCAAGTCTAGCGGTTGCGATAAGTCGTGTAAAGGTCCAAGATCCATATCTTGAACTACGCCGTTCCATGCGGGAAGCCGAAGCACTGCCTAGGGAATGGCGATCGACGTGGACAGCCAATCCATTTAAGAGTTTGTGAGCAGCATTTCACAGTCAACAGCCCTCGAAGATCACGAACAGAGGTTTACAATACGGTAGCTGGCAAATAAGATTTGCAATCATCGGATCGTTAAGGAAGCATACTATCTCCTATCGGCGTTTCCGCTCACATTTTCACCAGTCGAGTCATATCCTCCAGCACCACAACCGGGGACGAAAGAGATTCGTCACCAAGTCGTAAAAGAAACATCCTATCTCCTGGCTTCTCACAAATGCACCATCTACAGCACACTCCGAGGCACACACGATCTAGGTAGATAGCTGGTTTATTGTATGTATTGGGGGAGCGTGAGCTGAAACCGGGTAGCCTACACCTCGAAGGCTTGTCGCAAGCCGACGAAGCGTGGTCCTGCTAACCTGTGACTGCCCTAACTAGCCATACAAAAACCAGAGCCAAACCTCTCTCTCAACTGCCCAGTTCGCCTCGCGAAGGGATGGTGGGTGGGAAGATCCAGCGTCGTAACCGATACGCGTGTGCTGCAAGTGTGTTGTAGAGGAGAGAGTACGAAGTGGGTCCCTCTCCAGCTGTAGAACCACTTATCTGAATCATATTCTCATCGCCGATCAGCTCCAGCCTGCCCCTAGGCTCGCTGGTACCAATCCTGCTTTCAAAGTTGACGTTACCAAGGAAATCTCGAGAGAAGCCTCTGAGCGGGATGTATGCAGTCACTTTGAGATGGTTGTTGCAATTCGCGCAACCCCTGACATGCCACCTGCTGAGCACCGGCTCGTACCCTACGAGCGTCTCGCGCCCATCGAGGCCCTTAGCCCAGGCTGAGATGATAAAGGAACCGGAGATGGAGGCGCGGTCGATTCCGGAGACACGAAGATAGGATGTTGCACCGTCTTCTGGCTCCGTGTAGGGCCCGTGGGGGGGTTCAATTTCGTCACCGTCGTATTTGTACGAAAGCGTGCTGATGTCGATCAAGTCCTAGAAATCGTCAGAATGCAAAGAGCCCCAGTACTCGTTCCTGTCTAGCTGATGAGCTTAATTAAGATTGCTTACGCGTGATGTCCGTCCAAATGGATGCAGAACGGTGTCCAGCGACAGTGATGACTCGGGCGCAATGCCGGGCGTCGGGCCCTGTAAATCCACCGGACTCGTGCCGGGGTAGTCCTTCTCGATTTCCACTGGTTTGTCTGACTGCTTTTGCCAGACCCAGAACACCTTGTCGATGAAGCAATGGTGGAAATAGAAAATCGGATCGAACGCCGCGGTGTCGTTCTCGCCCATGTCGCCATTGGCGCCGTCGAAACTCGGCATATCGGGCATATCATACCCGCCGACAGCAAGATGTATTCCGTTGTGGGGTGACTCGAGAGGCACGGCAAGGCCGCCAGTGCCACCGTTATCATCATTCCACTTAGTTGCAGACGTGGTGTTGGAGAAGACGGTGTAGTTGGGGGCCTTCAAACATTCGATGTATTTATGCCGTTGGCTGGCGATTTCCGTGGTGCCGACAAGCCATTTTTTGACGTTATCATTGAGGAAACCGGTTATCTGTTCCTCGCTGAATTTCCTGCACCACTCATTATGGATATCCGCCCTCTTCTTGTCGTTGGGACCCGAAAGGCCGGAGAACGGGTATCGGACCGTCTCGTAGCCCTTGGGCTTGCTGTAGTCCACATTTGGCGGCGAGAGTCTGTCGACAAATCCTTTCGCAAACTTGTAGGAATAGAGAGGATTTGGAATCTCTACGTTGTCAAGCTTATATGTTTTGCTAGTAAAGATTTCGGGTATGACTCTCTCGCCCTCGCTCCGCATCTCGTTCCAGTACGGCAGAGTGACGCTCTCGCAACCTGGAACCTTGCGCAGGGTATCCTCGAGTCGCAGGAGGTACGCGCGATGCCATGTCGGGAAGAGGACATTCCCATGATGGCAGTAGCCTCCCCACCATTCGCTGTTCGCGTAACCCGCACCACGGAAAGGCTGGCCATGGAGGCTGGCGATGTCAAAGAAGGGGTCGTTCTTCGCCCCCTGTGGGGTGGTCTGGATCCCTCTCCATGCCCTGATTAGGAGGTCTTTCTCAGCCTTTGTAAGTTCAAGGATGTCTTTTCGCACTCGTTGATCCATGCTGAGCCGTCCGCCTGGAATTCTCCAGAAACCCCGAGAAGGTAAATGCTAGTTCTCTTTGAAGTATAAGTGCGGCGGTCACATACCAGGACCTGTGTGCTCAACAGTGGCAGCATACGAAGTGTATATGGCTACCTAATTTATAAGTGAAGAAGATCGCCAGGTCGGGATCTGTGGGAGCTACCTAGTTATGTAGCAGTGGGAAACGCGCTTAGGGCTAGGTGGAGTGCCTCAGGCTTCTACCGTCACACACCCCCGATTTCTTTCTCGACCCAAAGAGAAAGGACTTAACCGTTCCTGGTGGCCTCTTTGGTGGGCTGTTGCGGCGGCCCAGCTCCGATACTACCCCCGAGGGGATCGCAATGCATTATAATCAGTATACTATACGGTAGGCGTCTCTTCGTGAATAACTCGGCCGCATGATTGCCGCCTAACATAACCAGCGACGATGTAATGCAACTTCCGTCCAGTGTTCTTGGTTCAGCGACGCCATCAAGCTAACAATGTCCCGACCTTATTGCCTTGCAGAAAAGGCGAGGAGATGCCTATGGCTTTGGCATAGGCACCCCCGCGCCCACATCGAGAGATGTAGTAAGTTGTGACTCAAGCATGGCGGGGGAATGCCGTGACGGGACGTGTTGAAGTCGGCGGGGCCGTTCCGGGAGGAACGAAGATACGCAATGCGGGGTGCAGATGTGTTGGCTCAACGCCGACGTATCACGGGGTCCTTCCGGCAAGAAGGCCAGGAGGGATTATCCGGTCACTGGCCAGGTGTTTGGAACCGGACGGCTCACTCGTAAATGAGTGTGTGTTCCAGTGCGAGGATGCCTCCGGCTCCCAATTGTAAGTTAAGGCACCATCCGACGCTCTTTGCTACTCCAGTGATGCTGGTGGGTCTTAGCAAAATCCAAATTCGAACAGAGCTAAGACCGTCCGAGCGGCGACTCGCGAGCTCTTGCTCCTGAGCTCCTCTTATATGGACCATCGCACTCCTACTTCGATCGCGGCGCCCCGTAAACACTCATGCCACTCCGTCGCACTCTGGCGACCACTGCACCAGGCGCCGCTGCCCGCACAACGGCGACGGCCGGCCTTTTTCCCCGTAGATTATTCGAAGCCTTCACGAGGCGTCACGGCATCCTCTGCTTTCCTACCCCCCTCGCTTTAGAGTCTTCAATTTTCTCAGTTGATCCGTTTGAGCAGACGTTGAAGTTGTTGAGGCGAAGTAGTTTGAAGAATCGGCCGCGGTCTCACGGCGCGAAACAGGTAGGTAGTGTGAATACCACCGGTGTGTGGGGAGTCACTACGCTTGACTCAACCGTCTTCCGCATGATAGACGTATAAAAATTTACGGACTACAGTCCATATAATAAATGCGGATCACCGTTTCTCGGTCACCTGACTGAGAGACAGCGTGAGCCGGGTGAGTGCTCAGTAAAAGCAGCGAGTGCGCCAGATCCAGCGTGACTGTACTTCGTATAAGTTACCTACACTACGGACTACACTTACACTTCCTAACCAATCTTCATAGGTTAGGTAGACTATACACACGGCGGGGCTTGGCAGTTCAGCTGAAAATATATAGTGTCGCACCGGTAATCTTAATCTCTTGTTCTCGAACCGACCAGTGGCAGTTCTAGCCGGTGTACTTCGCACATCTGTAGTGTATTTCTGGAGGGTTACCGATAGGTGTGGTGGCATGGATGATACATCTGCATCTGTAACCTCACTTCTCCGGACCAGAGATGACGTTGATTCAGGCCATGTTACATTGCTCTAAATAGGTACCTTACATACGGGGTTAATTATGTTTCATTCAACAGTTAACTGTAACTTCGGTCTACCTATACCTACCTAGGTGGAACATCATGAGTCAAATTCGATTCTTCAGCAGTCTGCCAAGCCTCCTGGCGTCTTACGGGGCTAGGCCACCCACTGTGCTCGATTATCACCACTCAGGAGTCGGGAGTCATGTTTTTATCACTTCAGCACGAAATCCGTAAACATAAGAGCATCTCGAAAAACTGGTACCTATGAACTAGGAACGTCGTACAATTTGGATCCGGCTCACTGGGATACGGTATCCCTAGTGGGACGAAGGCGGCAGGTCCAAACGCCGTACTCGAAGTCGAGAATCGCCATCATCAATACTTCCTATAGGCTATCGTGTGCCTGATGTTACTTCTCATTGATGCGTGCCAAGGTCAACCTTGGGAAGTGAAAAAGGCGAACTCATCAACTAGTAAGTGCGTGCCAAGTTACGAAGGACCGATTGCACAGCTCGGTCGCCGTCGAGCTATGTCAGTGCTCTTGTTGCTTAAGCATGTAAGCTCCCCGGCTTCACATCCCGTGCAGATTCAACCAGAGAAACAATTAATTCATCACATCCGCCACCATGGCTCATCGATCCGCGGAGATCATTCCCGTATCACCCTTATGTATGAGAACCGATGGGGAACGGAGCAATGATTCCTTTCTCGTTAGCTTCACGAATGCAGGGAAACCCAAGCCGAGCCAAGTCCTGACAAAGGCTGGATTAGAAATTAGCACGCTTTGAAAGTTGTCAGGATTCATCACATTTTCAGAGTTTTTGATTGTTCGGTAATAACATGCCCGCCGCAACGGCGCCCCCAACTTCTCCGTCAGCCGGGTAAGCAGACTGCGCGCAATGACATGCACCTACCCAGATCCGTACTGTAATTATGTATCTCACTAAACTATTGAAATCTGACAAAATATCTCGGCAACGCCTCATGGTTAAGAGCCAAAGTTTTCAGCTCCATGAAGTTTATACAACACGGGTCAGCGTGTTGCTCTAGAATGCCTCATACACTGTACATAGTACATTATGTACCGCGTGCTTAGCAGTGTATAACCTCACCTACCTAAGTAGTTACCACCTAACTGCAGGAACGAGAGTCATAATAGTGGTATTAATATACCAGTCTCGCCCATCCAGGTAAACAGGCTAGGTAGATGTGGCCACGGCGAATCTTCAGAACGACGTCTTAAGCACCGCCTTTGCAGAGGTGGGCTACCTAAGCGCAGAGCTTCAAGGGATTATCATTTCAGCATCTGCTTCTCTCGTTCCGTATATGGTCACAGAATCCACCAGTTCGCCAACCCTTCCACCTACGAGTCTACCGAAAGACATGTTAAGTAAACAGTAGATTTCTGTCGGGAAAAGAGGTCGGCAAATCGGTAAGTTAAGCATCATATAGGTAGATACGCCCGGAAGTATCTGCTTGGCAAAAGGCCCCAGCAAAACAGGTGGTTTTGTGCTACTTACGGCACCCGGGGGCCCCGTTGGATCCAGCGATTCGACGCCTGCGGGATCTACGCGAGCTCGGACTCGGTTTGATGTAACGATTTTAATTCGTTTCCAATCAGCAGACAAGCCAGGCTTCCGCGTTATGATCATCTGTCTCCTGTCAACAGTTGGGCCGTAACTGACGACAACACCAGGTGGAAAACGAAGGTCCAAACCTCCACGAAAGTTCTGATATTAGATCGAACGTGCATGTTGACAGACATGGAGAGGACTCGGATAGTAATGATAGGCTTCGTCGGTTAATGTTACCCCTTAGTCTCTCTATTTAGCCACTGTTACTGTCCCGCCGACATACTCGCGGAACCCTGGATAATGACCGCTTTACTGCGCACGGCCTTTACGACCGCTCCAGGAATTCTGGGAGCGGCGTGTGTAATTGCCTTACTTATCACAGCTCTTGACCTACTCCGCCGATTATTCTCCGACGCTTCATTACCAGGAAACCTACCATGGGCGGGCACAGACGGAGGAACAGGCCCTCTAAGTAGAGCAAGAGCCAATCTAGTCAGCTTCTTTCGCCTAAAGGAACTCCTAGACGAGGGGTACACAAAGGCGAGTTGGGATTTCGCCTACCCTAAGCCCGCTGGATAGGGAAGCTGACGAACAAAAGCAGTACTCCAAAAATGACCAGACATACGTGTTGCCCTATTTCATCAACGGGCCGCAGGTCATCCTCCCGCCATCGCAGATCTCATGGCTCTTGGAGCAGCCGGACAATGTGCTGAGCCAAGAGCATGTCAACCGGCAGTTCCTGCGGGCCGACTACGCCTTTTTCCACGCGAACATGGTCGAGGGCCCCGTACATCCGGAAATCATCCAGTGTCAACTCACCAAGAAGCTCGATAGCTTCGCCGATGATGTCGTGGATGAAGCTTGCGCAAGCTTGGAAGATCACTGGGGCACAGACAAGGAGTGGCGGGAGGTCAACGTCTATGACACTATGCTCCATGTCGTGTCGAGGCTATCTATCCGCGTCCTCATGGGCGTTCCGCTTTGTCGCGACAAGACGTTCTTGTTCATCTGCGGCAATTTCATTCGCAAGGTGGCACTGGCTGCAGCAGCTATTAGTCTCTTTCCCAGGTTCCTTCGGCCGTAAGTGACAGCTGTATAGTCCATTGCCCGAGTACGAGCCCCAAGCGGGCACTGCGCTGTGCTTGCTAGCTAGCACGACGGGGGATAAGTGCTGACTCGAGAGTCAGGATTGTCGGTCCTATCTTCACCCTATACGACTACTTCCTGTATCTTCGCTGTAGAAGCTACCTCATGCCCATCATCCGCGAGCGACTAGACCAGCTGCAAAGGACGGAAACGGAAAAGCTTTCCCTGGAAACTCAGGAGGCGCCCGTATGTAGAGAAAGCACAGCGAGTGAGTGATACGTTCGCGCACTGACGGATTCTAGAATGACTACGTAGAATGGGCAATCGGCCATGCCCTCGCCAAACCCGTCGTGAACCCCACGGAGTTAGAACCTCGCGTCATCGCCGCCAGGCTAGCCGTCCTGGCATTCGCAATGATCCAATCCTCTGTGATCACGCTAACCAACACCATCTTCGACATAGCAGCCTCGCCAGAATGCTCAGAGTCCATGGCGTTCATGCGCGAGGAGGTCCGCCGCGAGACCCAGATGGCAGGGAAGCTTTCTGAGAACAGAAGTCAGTCTCCTTGGGGAAGAACTGCGCTGTCCCGGATGATTCGCGTCGACTCGGCGCTGCGCGAGAGTCTACGCCTCAACGGCTTCATCGAGCGCGGCGTCATGAAGATGGTCGTGGCACTCGAGGGCGTCACACTGCCTGATGGCTCGCATATCCCGTACGGTGTGAAGGTTGGTGTCTCTGGGTACAGTATCCATCACGATGAACAGAATTATTCCGATGCGATGCGGTATGACGCGTTCCGCTTTGTTCGGGACCAGGGACTGGAGGCGAGATCGAGGGCCCGCGGGCTCGTTAACACAAGCGAGAAATTCATGGGGTTCAGCCACGGCTCGCATGCCTGGTGAGTTGCAAAATCGCCATCGGTGTCTGTCAGGCTGAGGCTAAGAGCGGCCACGTTGAACTAATATGCTGATTGATAGCCCCGGTCGTTTCTTTGCGACTAATCAGCTGAAGATCGCGCTGGGTCACATTGCATTACTATACGAGATTGAGCCGATTGCCCGGAGACCTGAAAATAAATGGTTTTTTGGACATATCGCGCCGCCTTTGACCGCGACATTGAGGGTCCGACGCAGGCAGATGCAAGTTTAGACCCGGGCTAAAACTTGACGTGATTAGGAGTCCAGGAAGCAAAGGTACCAGATAAGGGCGTTATTCAGTAGGTATGGCACCATGTCGATATCCACTGGCTGAATCGCGATTCCACCGGAACAAACTGCCGGTATGGGATTCGCCATAATCCAGTGCCGCTCGCCCAAGGATATTGGTAACAGCAAATGGAGGATGCAATGGGGGTTTCCCTCGAAAACCCGGGATACCTAGGTTCAAGGAATTGCCGACGAGATCAAGATCCGGAATGTTGATCCAGCGAGCATGCTGACAGCGCTATGTATCGACCATCGTTTGAGGAGGATCGGATGGTTTAGTGCCAAGACGAAAGGATCGAAATTATAGTGGAAGAAGCCGGTACGTGGTCTCCTGTCTTCTTTCCCTCGGCTTCCTCCCGTCTGTTGTTTGACCAACGCCGTCTTTTCAACTCTGGTCTCCACCGTGTTACCATACGTGGTGCTCATTTGACACCTCTGCTGACCTCGTTAGTGAGTTACAGCAGAACGTTGTGTCATCGTGTAAGTCTGGTGGGCTCTCGGTGAGTAGAGAACCCATAGGGCAGAGATTGAACCGAAGTTCGGAACACTTGTTGTCTAGGTACCTATGATTCGCAGCCTCGAGTTTGAAGCTACGAAATCGGTGCACGATCCGTCAACGGCGCTACGGAGCAACCTACTATGTAACATCTGCTGATTAATTGCCGCCCTCTGATTGGGCCGTTCAAAGATCTTCGGTGCTGAGCTAAAGCAACTAGCCGGGATTTAGGTACCCAGTGTGGCTGACCGCTAACTGTTAGGTGGCTTCCGCGGTTCAAGAGTGGCTTAGGTAGCTGAGCAGGGTAGCAACTGCGCTAATCATGTGTACTAGTATAATTAGCCCACCACAGCTTAACAACCTCTACAACTCATCAATTTGACCACCGGCACGTTCCTCCTGTTCGTTCAAGCGGTCATAGGTAGTGTACGGCTCAATACAATCGACTGCCGATGATAAGGGCAATATATAACTAGTGTAGCAATTAGTAGCTTTGGTTTCTATTCCCTGGCTTCGCTCTTCTAGGTACTCCGCGAAGTACAGGGGCCATATCACTTGGAACGTTGGGCAGATCCTCAGTTGATTTCGGAATCAGAGGATCACAGCCTGTGATAATGTCCTCAGAAAGAGAAATTCTGGTGAAAGAAATTGAACCGATAACTGTCAGCTAACCAGGGATACGGGAATCAACACGGGGCCACGGCCGTCGGTTTCTGTTATAGCCCTATAGGTAGTGGAATCGACCTTGCCTGACATCGTTCCAGTTCGACACGGAATTCTAATGATTATGATTCGTCGGCTTTTTAGCTACCGGTACTTCGATCCAACTTCCAAGTCACCTTCCACTAACAACTGGATTCTCTGACCTCGGGCGACATTGACGAATTAGTTGCGGAAAGATGTACTCTTGAAAGGAATTGACGCTGATACTTATCACTCAGTGCTTTGCGATCAATCCGCAACTCCATATTGGTATTTTAATATTCATTCCACACAGGACACTCCATTTTTATCAACCAAGATACTTCAACGCTCGAAGGGCCCAGAGCAGCGCACAAAGCTGATCTCATGGAGTCACTTGAAGATTCTCGGAATTGCAAAAAGACATGCGGGAAACCCCTACGGTAAAATTATAGTCAATCCTATTTATAAGATCTCGATCTAATCGAGATTGCGAGATAGCATCCCGCTCAGCCGAAGACAAGATATCTAGCGATCGCAACGCCCTCCAGAATTTTAGACGTCGATCTGCGGACCGCCTATAATTCTTCTCGGCCTATATACGGAGATTGCCACTCAAGACTATGCTAACGATTGCTATTGCCGATATCAAACTCCTGAGTTCAATCCTGCTCATTAAAGAACTTGGTACCTATTCAGCGCCACTGCTCGGAATCTCTCCACCAAAAAAACGTGGACAGAAAATTCGCATCGAGGCGAAGCGGACAAACCATGAACGAGGTCAGGACGGAAGATTCCGCACTGACGGAATTAACGGCATGTAACGAGCAGAAGTCCGGAACGAAAATACACTAGAGATGTTATCCAACCATCGCATCGGCACCGTGAGTCTGTGTAAGCACTAGACAGGGGCAACGAAGCCAATGAAATCAGAATAAAGCCAACGTGGTAACCCAAGACTTCCCAGAGGTGGCAAGCAATCATACCTGCATATGTACGTGTAACAAGTTGACAACCATGGGTCATTACTGTAGGTACGGAATAGATGCTGTACCTACCTACACAGTAATGAATCCCGTCCTCCTGTAGCTGCCTAGCAATCTTGTCACGGCCATTTGCATCCCGTACACTACCGGGCAGTAGGCTACGTTGGCAAGTATGAAACTCCCCAGATGCGCCCTACCTGCCTCCTCGCAAACCTCAACTCAAGCCTCGCTCTCGCAACTCGAATCGCTATAATACCCGGAATCATGTCCGTCGGGCGAGCCGCCAGGAGCTGCGTCCGCGCTGTGGGTCGTAGACTTGCTGACCGTTTTCAGAAACCTATTCTCTGCAGACGCGGCAGATGAGTTGGTGGGAGTGCTGCTCGGGCTGGTCGAGCTGTTCGAGCCACTGGCGTCACTGGCAGATAAGTCAGTTGAAGTCGTACTAGGGCTCATCGAGTTGCTCGATCCACTGGCATCATTGGCAGGTGAGTCGGTAGAAGTCGTGCTAAGGCTCGTCGAGCTGCTCGAGTCACTGGCGTCGCTGAGAGAAGAGTCGGTGGAAATCGTGACGGAGCTGGGGCTCGTCAAGTTGCCCGAGCCAGTGACATCGCTAAAAGTTGAGTCGATGGGAGTTGTGACCGTGCTGGTCGCGTTGCTCGAGTCGCTGGCGTCGCTGGCAGATGGTGCTTCATCCATTGTGATTAGCACGTGTATATCCGACTTCTTCAAAGTCCTTTTTGCTCAATGGTGGGTTTGCTGGTGAATATGAGTCCTGACGACGAAAGGAACTAGCCTGCAACTGAGCCGGTTTATATACCTAGTTAGTGCGTCGGGAAGGTGTATACGTCGTGATTCTTTGGTATTGTTCATTTTCGTGAAACTCGGTTGCTTATAATTAGTTGTTGGGAAACTAGTGAGAAAGGAGGGCGTTACAAATAGGACGACGCATATAGACGCGATCATGGCGCTGCCATTTCATCAATAGTACACTATTGTACCGAAACGTCTCATATTCGATCCGATACCGACTTACTCATTGATAGTATGTCTGTTTAACCTGCGAACATCTGCGGCAGAGACTTGATCAGCCCCGGGCAGTCTGGCTGGGCGATGAACCCCCGGATTCGTGATGCGGACAACGCTATGAATACCGACTCTATACACTGAGTTCCATACAATAAAGTGTTGTTCTTGGCGCAAGAGATGCGGTTACAGTCAGTCGTACGTTGGTAGGTTGTCCTTGCGAAGTCTATAATAATAAAACTAGAATACTCGAGTAAAGTGCTGCTTAAAATTGCCCCACACCATCCAACTCCTAAGGTATGCCGCGCATCATCGTCGAAGCCGTAGATTCTAGGTCGGATGCTGGCAGTACGTCAGAGCCGATCCACATTATTATGATGACTCCGTTGGGGTGGCATGAGGGTTTGACGTGTAGATGGCGACTTGTCTCTCGATTCTTAGGGGTATCGGATTATGGCTGGATATCCACAACATGAAACGTCTTCGTAATAATGCGCATTGTCTAGGCGACCATTTCCCGAAATTCGCTCCGCCACATGAGGTGTCATGCGTACACGATCGTGTTCATTCGTCGGCGCGTGTATCGTCTGATAGATGGAGCGATAAGACGGCCATATAACTGACGGCCTGGTGCTCTGCTAATACTGCCTATAGACCATGGGGAGTATCGAGAAGCTTCTGAACTCTGCTGAAATCACCGGCTTAAATGTGCGATCGCATTTATATCTCAAGAGGCATCTTATTCCATAGCGGTTACGCGGTGAAGTTAGAAGGGGATATAAGCAAAATATACGAGGAATGTCGCTATGCCGTAGAAGAGCTTCTTCTTCCCTGTTAAGCCCTTCTGTAAAAATCTTCGAGGGTCGTAACCCGCGTTGAGTAATGCGTGTCCTATAAAATCCAGGATACGGAAGATACTAGCCAATAAATGAGCAAACGAGAAATAAAAAGACGCAGCAAATGAGCCACATAGTAGTGACTAGAACACTTACAGATTGATCACAAAAATTCCAAACCCGAATTTTGGAAGTGTTCCTTGCTGTTGCCTATAGGCAACGGTTGTATGGGCCGTGTAGGCAACAGGGGGTATCCGCAAGATAGTCAAAATTAGCTCAACAAAAAGAAGCCTCACATATTTACGCTCATTGTTGGTGCAGATGCGAAAGATAAAAACAACGACAGATGTCATAGCCAGCACAAAATCGATCTAAAGATAAATTAGAACCAGCTCGGAATAAAAGGGAGAGGGACGGGGGCTTACGCTGGAAGGGACCAAAACGCCGATCTGGTGTTTGTAGCGAGTCCATGCCAAGACAGCGCAGACGACGCCGATACCAAACTGCAAGAAGGCCATCATTAACCAGACCAGGAGGACAAAGCGTCTTCTCGAGCGACACCTTGCATGGAGGCGATCGACACTATCCCCGCGATTCACAACGGGCCAGTTACAGAAATGGCATATGTAGCCGTCATCACCATTAGCGATGCGGACGACGGGCCAAGGATTGAGATGATAGTCCGTGGTAATGCGACCACTCCAGCAGCGGAAGCACACAGACTGCCACAAATTGGCGTCTACATCTTGGTCAATGACAAGACGGTCGAGCCCTGGCGTGCACAGACACTTATTGCAGCATGCGGCAAGGGATAAACTTGCTCGATTGTTGCGGACGAACTTTTGGCGAATAAGGTCGGTGTTGATTATCTGATAGTAGAATCTACTCGTCTTTCGTAATTGCAAGAGGCTCCCGAGATCCAGATGGGCAAGTATAAGGTAATGGAGCTCTAAAGGTAGAGTGAGGAGATCGTTGGGTGACGCAGCCCCAGTATGAAGTGAATGCGGTAGACTACGGCGACGGGAGTCCCGGCTGCTACGATGATCGCTCAATTCATAGCCGGGGTTGAGAGCGTGCATGGCGCCTGGGGATTAACAGTGACTGACGGATGATAGCGAGATATGCCGGGTTTGCTGTGCTGGTTTAGGCGGATGGCAACCGTTACTATGACCATGACCGTGACACCAGTGAAAGTGACGAGACGACAGCGACGATGACGAGAGGACGCGACGGGGTCTGGGCCAAGGCCGCAACGAACAAAGTCAGGACAGAGATCCGAGTGAGAGAGCAGATGCTCTCGGGGGTATGAAAACACTTTTAGAGGGGTTGACAGCGTCCATGAGAGCTTTGTGCAAACATTTGTCGCCCCCAAACGGATACACGGCAGCGATGCATCAAAGACGGGTTCTGGCCGCGACAAGCTTTCGAGGGATGGGCTGGATGGAGTGTGCCGATGATCCGGCCAAGGTCCTGGGACAGGCACCTGTTGGATTAGGTACTTAGGCTGGTGGGCTAGCACTCTAGCGCAGTTAGGGGGTGAGGCAGGCACCTGAACCGGCACCTGTTAGACTGAAACAAGGCTGTGTACGGGGTCAAGCAGGGACCTGTAGGCCTGTAGCAGGGACCTCTAGCAGGGACCTCTAGCACCGTGCAAGGGACATACCTAACTGCATAAGTAGGTCTGTGCATTATGTAATTATGCATCCGAATGCATATAGCCGTTAGGTCAGTGAATTATGCAGTCTGTTTTCTGTAGCGTACCTACTGTACCCCCCGGCGTGGTATCAAGCACTCCACAAGGTCGTGGCGCGTGCACGGCTGAGCTCCAGCCGTTGCCCACTCATTAGGTATTCTTTTTAGGCGCGTTTGCCATCCGACTGCTATATTTGCGCAATCTACTGGATAATAAGACGGGAAGACTTGAAAACGAGTGTACGAAGTTGCTTAGCTAATACCTAGCTGTCGCCGGTGTTTGCTCAGCTTACTAGAGGACCCACCCTTCGAAACCCTCTTCGCTGCGCTCAGAGGGCACGCAAATAGGCGGACAGACGTAAATTGCCGGACAGACCCATTTTTTATTTTCCATACAAATGTCGCGTTTTCCACACAAACATATACTCTCCCATCCTCAACCACACCATAATAACGGTCTATTCGAACAACCTGACTATTGTAATCAACTCGTTGGTGCCTGAAAATGACTATATCAGATATCCTCTCACCAACCCGGGGGGAAAAGGCTGTCACATGGGCTATACAAACACGAGCACGAACGCGTCGACATAGTGTTCAACCTACGCACGCGCGTCACCCCAATGCCGTAGCATTTTCGGTACGAGATATTGCAAATCGAGTCAAAGGCGTATCGAAAACGACGATAGCAAAGGAACTAAAAGCTCGTCGTGATGGTAAACCAAATGCGCGATCTGCAAAACGCGTCGGGAGGCCATCGATTTTAACCGAGTCTGAGGATAAAGCTCTTATTTTCTATATCAGCCTTATGAATAACGGTGCATTTCCGGTAACAAAACTACTCGTACGACATGCCATTGACGAGTTGTTGGCGCGTCGAACACCGCCTCGAAAACCTATCTCCGACACAGCGATGACGAAGCTTTGGAAAGACAGACCCGAGCTCCGAATAACTAAGACTGTTGCTGTGGATATCAATCGACTTTCACTCGAAGAGCAAATTGAGGCCATCCAAGCCTATTATACGCTGCGTGCCGACACCGTAAACGAGTTGAAAATTCAACAAGCTAATGATTGGAACGCGGATGAAACGGGGATTCGCCTAGGCTGTTTACGTGGCAATACCGAAGTTGTTGTGATTGCGATAGAGGAAAATTTACCTATGAGAGTTGCTGTCATACGTACAAGTATACCACCTTCCTACACAATTACCATACCTTCTTACACAGTTATCATACCTTCCTACAAGCTCCTCATCCTTTACCAGACCTATGTACAATGTTACACCTTGTCATGTACCCTTGTACCCTTGTACTCCTGTACACCAGTCTCCTTGTACCTTTGTACTTTTGTACCTTTGTATATAAGTCTCCTTGTACCTTTGTACCTTTGTACCTCTGTTCCATGTACTCATGTACTATACCTTCATGTATTTTGGTACACATGTACCTTAGTACTCATGTACCCTGTACCTCTGCTTAGGCATGTACCTATGTACCTACACTTATTATGCCCTATTATGTACTGACACATAAGTGGCTGCAAACAGTTAGGGGAGATGTACGGTATGTCGCATAAAGTGTTACGTAACTTTATGCGCCATGCAAGAACTTCCAGCTACTGGGCCACCAGCTATGTGTCAGACACTATACTGTATTAGTTTAGGGCACAGGTGCGGAAAAGCGGGTCCGCACTTGGGTATAGTCTGTGTTCCCTAGGACCTGGGGAGAAAGGGAAAACCTTCCCTCCTCCAGCAACCTGGTGACCATAAAGAATCATAGAACGTTATGGACACCACTATATACTTCTGCCTCACTTAGTGATTGTCCCAAGCCCAGTACTACTGCCCTTGTCACAGTTGCCGACTTCAGCAACCGTGAAAGCAGTACCTGCATCAGTGCCGGCTCGGCTATGGGGCGTGCTATACCACCATATATGATTTTCAAGACATGGCCATCAGTGGGGTGGGCAAACATCGATGTCGCGGAGGAAACGAGGTTTACTCGGTCCGAAAACGGGTTTTCTACGAAGGAGTTGCAAGTCGATTACCTGAAACATTTTAACCGATACTCTTTCGAAAGGTCTACGACATTTTCAACCCGCGCAGTCGACCCTGATACGAATCAACCACTAACCTTACAAGAGTGGTTTGGGGTAGATGAATGTGGTGAAACCCCTGATGGGCGTATTAGCACCCCTGAAAAGGAAGGAGGAATGAAAAGGCTTCTCGCTAGAGAACCGATATGGCGGCTACTCACACTCGACAACTTTACGGGTCATATCAGCGTCGAAGCCGGTGAATATTGCCTTCGTTATGATATCATGTTGATATTCATGCCACCGCACTCCACGCATCTACTTCAACCCTTAGACTTACTTATATTTCGAGTTATGAAGGCCAAACATCAACAAATTCTTCAAGAGCACCTTCGGTCTGGAGAAGTATCGTTTTCTCGACACGATTTCGTTGCGGCTTTGGATCGAATCTACAACGCAGGGTTCACTACACATAACTTGATGTCGGCATTTGAACGAGCTGGATACTGGCCACATAATCCTCTCAGAGTTATTGACCCGTTAAAAGAAACGTTAACTGTCATACGGACAAACTACAGAGCCTCTAACTAGAACCTATTAGGTCATCCCAAACTTCACCTAGCGGATGTCAGGTGATGCGAACCGGATAAATCGGGATTTGAGAATCAAACAACGAGATAAGTCTGAAGCCCCTAATGCAAGCTAATCATAGAGTACAGGAGTAGCGGTGTCCAAGATATCCCCTCAGCTACGACGATCACGGTCGAGGCCCGTGATCCTCCCTACGACGTGCCACCACCTGACCTGCTCAATCCCCGAGCCCTCGCTTACCTCCTTCCCTTAGGAGCTGTCGGAGATTGAGCCGGCGTCTGCCCAAGGGGACTCTCACCCTTGGCACATTAGCGCACGTCGGCTAAACCGTCGTGGCTCAATGGGATATCACGATACCGCTCCACTACGGGGCTCTCACCCTCTATGGCGTCCCATTCCAGGGAACTATGGATAGATAGCGTGTCTCAGCACTCTGCAGGAAGACCACGCGGACATAACAGCATTAGCATAGCGATCGGACTGACCCCGAACACGAACACGAGATTAGCCGCCCGCGGCAGACTACAGAAGTCCCCTACAGACGTTTAGGGTCCCTACAGAAGATTAGGAGGATGGCCGGAGAGTCCGGTAAGACCTACCCGGTAAGACCTACCCGGTAAGACCTACCCGGTAAGACCTACCCGGTAAGGCCTATCCGGAAAGACCTACCCGGTAGGACCTACCCGGTAGACCGAACTTCGAACGGCTCTATCTCAACGACGAGGAGTCCTACAGGGACGAGGATACCACCGTTGGATTCGTCTCGTCGAGAGCTTTCTAATGGTATATAGGTTTTATACGCTAGGTCGAAGGATGTCTTAGACCACCTGAGAACTTGGCGAAAAAGGGGTTTCGTGAGTCGTCTCGGCGGAATTCCCATACAATAATTTAGCGGAAAGTGGGGCCCTTGGCCGGAGGGCTCTGCGTCGTGTTTTGAGGCCAACTGGGGTCGGTGGGTATATGGGAAGGCGACCCAAGGAAGAAGAATCCAAGAATAGCCAACCCAACCCCCGAGACCACCGTGGTGATTCACGACTCAGACCCATGCAATAAGCATTAGCGCACTCGCACAGCACTCATATTTGGCCACAGAAGGTTACAGGGTAACCGTACAGGCCCAGACAGCAATCGTCGCACTTAGCGGACGGAGGACTTAAAAGGAAGGCAGTCCTCCGGACAGGAAAGAGGGAGTTAGAGAAGCATAGCGACCTTTGCGACCATATTCTATTATTAGCTGAATTGAACTATCGTTCCAAGCCCCTATAGCGCACGCTACAGTGAACTCTCATCGCTAAGGTAGCTGTGCCGAAGGCCCTTGTCACATTAACGAACTCTACTCGACTCAAATTACCCTCGTTTTTACCTCGTGGCGATGAGCTTACGGTTGCGAAAGAAGCAGCGGAATATCTGTATGATCGACACATCAACGTCACGAATCCGATCTTTTCATCGCCATCTCGCCGTGCTATGCATACTGTTTGCGAGATTCCTGATAAGGCTATTGTGCTTAAACGCACTAATGACCAACATGTCAAAACGTCCAAGAACCGTAAAGAAGCTTTTGCTAATAAAACAAAGCGCCGTTTTTATAAACCTCAAGGATGGAAGTATGACAGCTTGAGTGCAGCTGAGCTACGTGCTCGGCAAGCTGCCGAGCGTGCAGCGGACGAGGAAAAGGCGAAAAACCGTCAAATTCGAGCCTTTCGCGCTACGGAACGGGCAAAAGAAAAGGCATGGCGAGAAGAATGGCGACCACATAAAGCGACATATCCATTCATGAAGGATTGGTTACGTGAGATAAAAGGTATCGATGACTATATCCCTTGTGGCCGAGGCCATCCTCTATGGGATGACGATACGGGTACGAGGCGGAAACAACCCGCATGGCGTATCGATACTAGTCATCAAGAGATTCCTTGGCTCAAATACACGAATAAGCCATTGACTTATATGCAAGAACCACCCGCCTAATTGGCGACACGATAACGAGGTGGATGAGACTCATGAGGACGACGATGTCGATATTACTCTATCTCCTATACGCCGCGTGGCCGACTCGTCAACTGGAGAGTCATCTGATGTTGACATCGAAGAGATGATTGACACAATAAATAATCTGAGTGATATTGAGCCCCCAAGTAGCCCTCCTATTCGTAGGTTACATAGGCCATACAATGAGGCTACTACTGATTTTCTTTCATTTAATTAATTATATTCATTCAATCGGCCGATCAATATACTACCGTTTCTCATATATAAATCACTTTAATATGTTGTCGTGATGGTATAAAGAACGGCGATAAAATGTGTATTTGTATGGAAAATGTCGCGTTTGTATGTGAAGATAAAAATGGGTCTGTCCGGCAATTTACGTCTGTCCGCCTATTTGCGTGCCCTCTGAGCGTCAGCGAAGAGGGTTCTCCATGGGTGGGCCCTCTAGTACCCAGTACATACAGACCGTAATCAGCATGGTGTTGGCGCCGGGGAGGACAAAGTAAGGGCCGGAAATCGGAGCCCGGGCGCACGCTTGCCACACGGAGGGTGCAATCTATCATCTGTAATTCCATAACATGAATCACGTGATCAACTCCTTTTTCTCTACGACGCACGGAATGCAGTACCGGTCGGAACCACCAACTTCCAAGTACGAAGTAAACTTGCCGATATGTACGAATAGACTGCGTAGTACATTATGTACGATTCACTCTTTATACCAGTTTGCCATGGCTCTTGGAATGCGTTCGCTTTCTACTCCTTTAATAGTACGGACGTACGGACGTATTTCTCACTCGAAAAGCAAGTCGGTACCTCTCTGGGATCATAAAGCCCCGTTAGGGAATATTGATTTCTTGGGTGCAAACTCATCCAGGTACCTATCCCTGTACCAGGACGAAGCTGTTAACATGAGGTCCATAATGCAAATTGTTAACCCCGACTCCAGCCTTCAAACCATTACGAGCAAAACAAAAAGCTGCCTAGCATTTCTATATCTTCTCAATACCTACACCATACCTACCGTACCTATGGAATGCCTAGGGACGATGATTCGGAATCTGGCGTACGTAATTCGCACGCTACCTAGTAGCCAATTATGGATCCTGCACCCTGCCGGGGCACACGCAGACCTGGGTGCCTATTTAACTCACTGGCCTACTAAAACTGGTGACTTCGGAAGACGGCACAGAAGTTGGATCCTGGATCCACCGGCACAGAGTTGGGATGTTAAGCAGGTACGGTACCTCACCGTATAATTGCGCCGATCCTCACGACGTGTACGCAGGTAAGATGCAAATCATGCAAATCATCCAATCGTGTGCAAAAGTGGGTGACAGCGAATTATATAATAGCTATCACTGGAGGCCAGGGTGCCACGGCTATATCGGATCTGAAAGAGGTCCCAACGGCTACGCGACAAAATCATTTGAAGAACCTCTTTGGGACGGCCGGTGGTGAGATAACGCGATTTTCTGTAGAGGTGGCCGTTCGCTATCCACTTTACTACCTGAAAATTGGCGTAGCTGAACGAACTAGTGTGTGATTAGTGTGATGAAGTGCAGTGCCAAGAGACTTCATTTTAGCCCCTATTTCTATGCACAGACCATGTATTCCAACATTAAACTGGATCCTTCGGGGCTCTTCCTCCTTGTCTCACCTTCTTCTCCTTGTTGCACAACACCAACACCTTGACCATCGCCGCCGCCGTTCACGATTCAACAACGCTACCAGTCAACGCTACCAGTCAACGCTACTGGTCAGAATCCGGGGTAAGTACTTGACCTGCCACTCGATTTCTATGGCTAACGATGTATCATCTCCCAGATAACTCCACATCACGCAATTACCGTCGCCGCCTTTCGTAGGACCACACCGTGGCCAACGCCAGCCTGCTGCGCAACATCCTTCCAAAACCGGCCACCCTCAAGAAGCGGTGTGAGTACTACTTCTCCCACCCGATTTCTACGGCTAACGAAGTATTTTCCCCCGTTAATTAGCATCATGAATCCCTCCGCGTTGTATGAGAACCCGCGTACGCCGCCGCCCACTCCTCGGTCCGATTGGCCTCCCTCTCCGCCAGCCACGGCTACGGCTACCACTCCTTCGGCTACCGGTACCCTCTCTCCTGCCACGCCTCCACAAACGCCTCGGAGGAGGCCTTCTTATACTCCTCTGAATTCACCTATAGGCCACACCACAACGTTGCCGCCTTCGTTGGTGAGGCCACCGCCAGAGTGGCCTCCAGCAACGCCGCCGGCTGCGTTGCTACCAGCGCCGTTGTTGCTGGCAACGTTGCCGCCAGCAACGGCGCCACCTACCTGGCCGTTGCCACCTATACCGGCTGGCGGCACACCATATTCGGCCTTCTCTTCAAGGACCAGACGGATCGGCGCGGCCCGTATCGATCCGGCAATGATACAGGGCCAATATCGCCGCTTCGTTGAGGAGGAGGAGTTGGCGCCAGTATCGCCAACTTCGCTGGCGCCACCACCTTCTCTGGCGCCAACGGAGTTATCGCCACCCTTGCTGCCGCTAGAGGTGGAAGAAGAGAAGAAGCCAAGCCGTGGCTGCTATATATATAGGGCCTTATATAAGGGGCTCACGGCGTTAGGCGTTATATAAGGGGCTACTGGCGTTCGGCGTTCGGCGTTGGAGGAGGGGCTATTTCACGGCTTTGGAAGAGGCTATTTCAAGGGGTTAATTCACGGAGTTGGTAGGGCTATTTCACGGCTTTGGAAGAGGCTATTTCAAGGGGTTAATTCACGGAGTTGGTAGGGCTATTTCACGGCTTTGGAAGAGGCTATTTCAAGGGGTTAATTCACGGAGTTGGTAGGGCTATATTCAGGGGTTATTTCACGGAGTTGGAAGACCTATTCAATTCAAAGGGCTACCGGGTAGGTGTATGAGAGGCCTACCCGGTAGGGCTATATATATAACCTTCTACTAACCTTCCAACTTAACCTTATATAAGACTCCTGAATGCTGTATATATTAACCGAAAAACGCCTCCTTGCCACCAACTCTCCGCTATCGAACCCCTTCTTCTCTCTTCCTCTTCCTCTCCACTCTCCAGGTCTATCTCCAGGTCTCCTGGCAGTGGCAACGGCTGCGTAGCGTTGGCCGAAAAGCCTGTTACTGTAGTAGGTGTTACCGCAGTAGTTGCTGGCGCAGAAGGTCTGCGAGGAGGAGGTGTTGGCAGAGGCCTGTCAGGTGGAGGACCTGGCGAAGGTGGCAACGGCTGCGGCCGAGGCTGTGGCCGAGGCTGCGGAGGAGGCTGCGGAGGGTTGCCTGGCGTCATTGCCAACGCCAATGAAGCTATCGCCACCCTTGCTGGCGGCTGGTTAACCACCCTGTAAGGTGGTCTGGTAGCCCTGGGTGGTGGTGGTGGCTCTGGCGCCTCTACCACCCTCCTTGGCAGCAGTCTGACAGGTGGAGGCACCACCGGTAGCAGGTTGCCTCCGTAATATTGCTGCCGCGTAGGCCGTTTTTTCGGCGTTGGCGGAGTGGTGCCAGGTGTTGGCGGCCGGACCAGTATTTCTGGAGGTATGAGTTTCGCCTTTTCCTTCTTCGGCCTTACCAGAGGAGGCGTTGTTGGTGGAGGTGTTGGCCTCACCGTTTCTGGTGGAGGAAAGCGGTAAAAAGTCGTCTCAAAGGGGTCCTTTTTACGGGCAGTTATTGGTATCGGAGACTTCTTCTTAGGTGGACCTCCTACACAAAACGAAGTATCGGAGACCAACAGCCTTGTTGGCGGAGTTGTTGGCCGAGATTCCATTTTTCAGGACTTTATCGGCTTGACGGCAGCAGAGGAAAACCACCAGTGAGGCGGACCTGGAGAAGAGACCTCGTTAGCCATAGAAAATAGGTGGCAGAAGAAGTATTCCGGCCGTACGTACGAGAAGTCGCAGTGGGTGCCACGCAACTACCGGTATGAATACTGCTGTTGCAACGAGATATTGCTGTTGCAACGAGGATGGAAACCACCAGCGAGGCGGACCTGGAGAAGATACACCGTTAGCCATAGAAATCAGGTGGCAGAAGAAGTATTCTGGCCTTACGGCTAGTCCAACTTGATGTTATTGTTGGTAGCAATGACCGCAGCAAGGCGCCACCAGCAATCTGGAGAAAATACACCGTTAGCCATAGAAATCAGGTGGCAGAAGAAGTATTCAGGCCTTACGTATCCTTGGCGGTAGCGTGCCACCACCCAGTAGCCGAAGCGAGAAGGCCACCACCCACCGCTAGGTTGGGTGTGCAAAGCTTTGATGTGGGCGGCAACAACCACCACCTGGAGAAGATACACCGTTAGCCATAGAAATCAGGTGGCAGAAGAAGTATTCTGGCCGTACAAGGCGTTGCTTCTTTCTGACCTGACCACTGCAGGTCTGCAGGTAGCCGAAGGTGTGTTGCAACGGATTCGGGTGTCTCAGAAGGGAGTGAATCCTGGCGACGGCGGTGTTGGTAGCTAGCCGGAGAAGCTACTTCGTTAGCTATAGAAACTAAGTAGCAGGAGAAGTACTCACAGGGTATATTGACCGCCAGAAGGGATTGAAGTGTTGCAGGCAGTAAGACGGCGTTGAAAACGGCGTTGAAGGCGGCGTTGAAGGCTTGTTGCTAGAGAGATTCTGGTGAAAAGAGGAGGTGAAAAGCGGAGGTGAAAAACGGGAGGAAAAAACAGGTGGTTGGGTGTGTGTTGTGGCCCCTGCACGACTGCCAAGTCCAGGTCTGTGAAGAAGGAAAGCTGCAGGTGCTGACCTGTGATGGAAGAAGGCATGGTCGTCGCATACAAAAACAGGGTAACAACAATGCCAGTCAACATCGTGGCCAAGACCTACTAGCCCCTTCGGCTAACCCTCTTTCGGCCAGGTGTAATTAACTGTAATGTGGCGTTATTGCCGTTGCCGTTGCCTTTGGCAAGCCAATATAGCAGTTATCTACGCTGTTGCCGTTGCCCTTGCCTTTGAATAGCCAATATAGCAGTTATCCACGCTATTGCTGTTGCTGTTACCGTTCAACGGCCTTTGGCAAGCCAATATAGCAGTTATCTACGCTGTTGCAGTTGCCGTTGCCTTTGGCAAGCCAATATAGCAGTTATCTGCGCTGTTGCAGTTGCCGTTGCCTTTGGCAAGCCAATATAGCAGTTATCTACGCTGTTGCAGTTGCCGTTGCCTTTGGCAAGCCAATATAGCAGTTATCTACGCTGTTGCAGTTGCCGTTGCCTTTGGCAAGCCAATATAGCAGTTATCTACGCTGTTGCAGTTGCAGTTGCCGTTGCCGTTGCCGTTGCCTGGCAGTTAGTAAGAAACGGGCGTCATCTGGTGGCAATAAATCGTCTTCTTCATCGTCTTCGAATTGCACTGCGTGTGGCGAAGAAGCCGTTACTGGTAGAGGGTCGTAAGTTGGCCCGTTCTGGTAGAGAGTTAGCAACTGGTTGAAACGAAGGAGGGAAATATCACATACAAATTCAGTTGCAGAAGCCCCTGAATTGGCTCCAAGGTGTTGGGCAGGAAGGGCAGGTAAGGCAGGCAGCGTAGGGCTAGCCCCGTTGCCTTCCTCTTCATCTTCATATTCGCAGGAGTCGGAGTCGGATTCGGAGTCGTTTTCGTAAGTCGGCCCGTTCTGGTAGAGAGTTAGCAGCTGGTTGAAACGAAGGAGGGAAATATCACATACAAATTCAGTTGCAGAAGCCCCTGAATTGGCTCCAAGGTGTTGTTGGGTAGGCAGGGCAGGCAGCGTAGGGTTAGCCCCGTTGCCAACTTCATATATAGAGGAATCGGAGTCAAATTCGGCGTCGTTTTCGGCTTCATTTTCACGGCCAACTTCAGCAGCAGGGTCTTCGACGCGCGGTCGATCCCTTTCACTAGCAATTCTGGTGGCGTTGTTATCCTCTAGGCGTCGTAGTAGGTCCCCCTTGTTGCCGCTGAGGCGAAGACCACGATCCTCACACATCTTCTTCAACTCCTTCTTCGTTAGCGTTGAGTAGTTATTCAGAGGTGCGGGAATAGCCTCATTTTCACCACGCCGCCCTTCAAGACCACCTTCACCGTGGCGTTCGACGAGTAGACGATCCCTTTCCCTAGCAATTCTGGTGGCGTCGTTATCCTCTAGGCGTCTGGCCAGCTCGGTCTTGTTGCCGCTGCGAGGGAGACCACGAGCCCTGCATATAGCGGTAAGGACCTTTTTTTTCAGTGATTTGTAATTCGGTAGTAATCCCGAAGCCTCGCCTCTATCCAGGAACCCTTGAAGGTCGTCAAGGGTAGCGATAGCCTCTTCTAAGCTGTAATTCAACCCAGAAGAAGCTTCGCGATACCAGTCTTCAGGCGAGAGGTCGGCGTTATCTACACCTTTCACACTGATTTCGTTGTCTTCGCTGCCGTCAGGGTTGATAGAGATGCCTAGGCCAGAAATAGGTCAGAAATCGGTCAGAAACGCAGTAGAAGAGGGTCAGAAACGACTGCAATTCAGGGCTAGAAGTGGTGGCAATTCGGGACTGAAAACGGTAGGCAATTCATAGCAAGAATCGAAGGTTGACTGCCAGGATTGCTAGCCCACTTGGCTTCTACTGAAATCGGTAGGCAATTCATAGCAAGAATCGACTGCAATTCAGGGCTAGTCCACTTGGCTTCTACTGAAAACGGTAGGCAATTCATAGCAAGAATCGACTGCAATTCAGGACTAGTCCACTTGGCTTCTACTGAAATCGGTAGGCAATTCATAGCAAGAATCGACTGCAATTCAGGGCTAGTCCACTTGGCTTCTACTGAAAACGGTAGGCAATTCATAGCAAGAATCGACCGCAATTCAGGGCTAGTCCACTTGGCTACTGAACGCCCAATTCGGAAGAAGTGAGGCTATACACACCTGTTTTTTTGAAGAGACCTCTAACCAGGTCTCGATTTCTCTTGTTAAAAACGCGCGACCAGGCGTTACCGACGATATGAGTAGCCATAACACGTCTCTGGCTAATAGACCACTTTTCGGGCAGGCGTTCTTCTTGATCAAGGCGGTCAATATAGAGGTCTGTTTCTTCCTTCAGCAAGGTCTTGAATGGACCGTTGAATCCTACGTCTAGTGGCTGTAGGTAGCCCGTAAGGCCTGGAGGAATAAGGGCAGTCTTGATGTTGTGTGCCTTCAACGCAGCCTGTATGAATTCTATCGTCAGCCTCGCCGTCGCCTTCGCCTTCGCCAGAAGAGGAGTAGAAACGCCACTTACCTTCACTTTATCGGTCTTGTGAAAGGCCACAACGTCAAGGACCAGTTACGACTCCTTCCCACCCGTGTATTTGGAAAGGTAGGCGTTAATCCAGTCGGTGAAGAGGGTCTCGTTGTTGTAGGCCTTCTCGTTGAATCTCACGATAACTCCTGGGTGGTATTCTGACCCTTCCTTATCCACTACAGTACCGAGGCCGTGAAATATGATAACAGGCCTCAATTCCTGCGCCTTGCGGCCGTCAGCCCTGAGAGTAAGGATTAAGGTAGCCTGCCGCTTATCCCAGCCACTCCTAGCCGACTTGGCCTGCACCGATTTGGACCCCTTGTGGTCGTAGGTGTAGCCCTCCAGGAATTCGAACGGTAGGGGAGTCTCGTCAAGGTTGAGGATAAGGTGGAGTGGGAATCGATTGACTACCTTCACTGGCCCTGGCGCTGGTGATGGCGCTGGTGATGGCGCTGGCGAAGGCGTTGGCGCTGGTGATGGCGCTGGCGAAGGCGTTGGCGCTGGTGATGGCGCTGGCGAAGGCGTTGGCGCTGGTGATGGCGCTGGTGAAGGCGTTGGCGCTGGTGATGGCGAAGGCGGTGGAGGGTTGAAGTCGACTGGCACCTCCTTGCGAGAGATTCGGCGTATATATTGGATGAATTCGTTCGTATACTGCAGGATCTCTTCTGGAGGTCTGGTAGAGGCGTGTGTAATCCGGCGGCGGCTAATTCGGGTCCTGCAGAAGAAGGTCAGAAACGGCAGAATTCAGGTCCAGAATCCAAGGTTAACCGCCACGCCAGTCAACTGCAACTTACCTGCGAAGGAAGCCTCTGAACCAGCCGTTGGAGAAGACGAAAATCTTCTCGCACTCTGGATAGAGGTCTCCGAATATCCTCTTCGCCCTGGCTTTGAACCAAGACCTATAGACCTGCCGATGCGCCGTTCGAGCCTCACAGAATTCCTCATACAGTCGAAGTTCCAATTCTGGCCACCTTGGCTTGTGGCGAGGTGTGGAGAGGTCCTGAAAGAAACGGTCCTTCTTCGACCACCAGCGTGATAGAGTCCTGGGAGGGATCCTGAAATACGCTGCTGCCTCTGTCAAAAAGGGTCTCCGAAAGCCTTCTTCTTCTACTGGTGGACCGTCGATTTGGCGCCCAGAAGGCTGAATCGGGAAGCCAAGAAGGTCTCTTTCGAGTGGAATACGGTGATTTTCCAGGAATATGAGGACTTCGGTCTTCTTTCGCCGTGAATACGACCTTTTCACCACCTTGAGCCGTTTTTCGGGCGCCCGATACGGCCGAATTCGAGGCTTTTTCCTTGGGCCAGGTCTTGGAAAAGGGCCTTCGGGTAGAGGCATCCTGGCGCTGGCGCTGGCGCTGAAAACGCTGAAAAAGACGAAAAATCGATGGATTTGGCTGGCGCTGGCGCTGAAACGCTGAAAACGACGAAAAATCGAAGAATTCGGCTGCTATAGCCACGCAGAAGGACTGATTCCGTTGAATCCATTGTATTCAGGACGAAAATTCAACGATTTACTAGGGCAACTTGGCGCAATTCGCTTACGGACTTGTCTAACCCACTATGGCTAGCCTGGCGCCGAGCTTGGCTTACTAAGTGGCACTTCGGTCGGCCATGAATTCGAGGTTTTGCGG